>VHZZ01007493.1:40486-63807 GCA_009801015.1 Silene noctiflora | reverse complement strand
AAAAAAAAATTGGATGTGATGACGTGACTGCACCGATTTGCACGAAATGTTTATGTATTTATATAGATAAGATACTTATAAAAAAAAGTCCCACTCTCTAAAGAAACCTCTCCCCTCTCTCTAAAGAAAAACCAAAAACCCTAATCAGCCTCATTGAGCCGCCGCCTATCGCCGGAGATGGGTTTGTCCTCTAACCTATCTCCGGCGATTGTTCACGCCTTTTCTTGGTTTCCGTCCTCAATGTTTTTTTCACTCCTCTTTTTGGTGACGGATCTTGGTTCCGTCCTGATCGTCCGACGGGTTGTGGTTTTTTCGTGTTGGTGCACCGAGGTCGGTCCGTTCCTCCGTTCTCCTATCCTGTCATCGAAGACTTGCTGGCATCCAAGGGGTGTTTCCCCTCTCCCTCGCCCTTTTCCCCGCCCTTGGTATGTTCCCATCTTTCCCTTGAGGTCGTCGGTCGTGTCGATGAGCATAGCTCATTTTGGTGTGCTGTTTTGTTTGTGATGGTGGTGGTTTTGGGACGGTTTGGTGTTTACCCTTCCCCTCGCCCCTTCCCCCACCAATCGGTTCCTGGTCCTGTTAGTGTTGCATGCAAGCCGATGGTCGGTTGGAATTTGGAGTCTCGGTGTCTTTGTCGGGGGTTTTGGGTTTCGTTGTGTTTGCCGGGTCTTTCGTGGATGGTTTGCCCGTTTTCCTCTTTGTTTGTAGTGTGGTTCTGTCTTTGAGGCGTGATTGGTAGGGTGGGGTCGGGTTTTGGCAGTGGTGTTGGTTGCGTCGGATGTGGTGGTTTCATCTTCTTGTTTATGTATGTTTTATTTGTGTTTAACGTACTTTGTTTTGTACCGAATAATAAGCTTCTATAGGCTTATCTTAGCGACTTCATCATGAATGTTTGGGGTGACCTGTCCCCTTATCTATGGGTTGTTTGTTTTAGGTGTCGGATTAATAATGATAAGGGTAGCTTTACATCTGGTTTGTGTTGTGCCCATCCTAGCTGGATTGGTCGGTGGCAGTTCAAGCTATTTTCTTACTCGATGTTCTGGGCTACGAGTTTCTTGTCCATTGTGGTTGTGTTCCAAAGTGTAGGAGTTTTTCCTCCCGACAGATTTTTCTGGTCTGTGTCCATGGGCGTAAGTACACTGAGATGAATCTCCGAGACACACTTTTGGGTCTTGTTACAAGTATTTCTCCGAGGCTTTGACATTAAGACGAGTAATGATGTGTCTCCGGGAGTTGTCGGGAGTTGTTGGTTTCCTGAGGACGGGTATCACAACAAAGGAGATGAATCTCCGAGACACTTTTTTGGGTCTTGTTGCATATATTTTTCCGAAACTTCATCAATTAAGACCAGTAAAGAGTGTTATCCTTTGACCAGCGCCGCTCGTCCTTTCAAGTCGGTTGTGGATGTTGAAATTGTTTTCCGTGTTCGGCCATCCTTACGCCATCAACACACTTAAGTGTCCCGATGTAGTTACTTTGTTATCTTAGTTTACCATAGGAAAAAAAAAAAAGGAAAATGAGATAGCGACACCGGGTGTTACCCAGTGTATAAACGTAAATTCGTTCATATTTTCAGTTTAATTGTTTACATAAAGATAAAGGGTATTATAGGAAATTCGTATTTTTGTATGGATTAAATAATCAGTGTAACAACTAGGGGTGAGCAAAACCGGATATCCGATACGGTTTTAGAAACCGTATCGGATATCCGGTTTTTTAAATCTCCTTTTTTAGTATCCTTATCCGATACGGTTTTTCCGTATATACGGAAACCGTATATTCGGTTTTTCCGTATATCCGGTATCCGGTTTTCAGCCTCTTTTATGTAATTTAATATTTTTTTTTCTTTTATATGTGTGATTGTTAGTTTTTTTTAGCAACTTAAAAGTATTTTAAAAAGTTATAAGAGTAAATAACATATAAAGTTAATACTAATAAGGTTTAATCACCAAGATATTGGTTATTTTGTGATTTATGTATATATTTTAATATTTTATTCTAGAAAAAAGGCAACCGTATCGGATACCGTATATCCGGTTTCATATTTTGCCGATCCTTATCCGATACGGTTTTTAAAGAACCGTATCGGATATCCGGAAATCCGTATAATTAAATTCGTATAGCGTATCGGATACGTATAATAAAACCGTATCGTATAATTTTGCTCAGCCCTAGTAACAACCATCAAGATTTGATGCAAATTTTTAGGGGAGAGGGATTTAGGTATGATTCACTTAAAGTAAAATTATCCATCATTATTGATCAAATTACCCATCATTATTGATCATTGAAAATTACTTGAGGAATACTTACTCATGAAAAAATACTTATTCAGGGGAAAAATATTAATATAATACTTGCAATTTTATGTCAATACGATACTTATAATTTTCATGGTTAGCAATGTAAATTATAAACGAGACTTGAATAATCAAAATGATGGACGATGACAATGATACAAAAAATTATAGAACATGTTATTAACTTGATGATGATAACAAGTTGAATGTACCATGCTTTTACAATGGCATGAAATTTTGGTGATGAACTATATGCATGAAGCCAGTATTATACGAGTATACATTAATTTTAGGAAGTAAATTATGTTGAAGCAAATGCATAATTGCATCTCCAAATCCCCAAACCTGTAAAACTGATGTACGGAGTGGTATTTATCAAAGATAGTCACTTCTTCAGCACATGTATTTTAAATGTAAATTACCTCCCTACCCTTTTTAAGTTTGTTGTTAAACAAATTAGTTATATTATTAATTATAATATTTTTAATAATTTAATTAAAGTGTTACACAAATTCAGTAACACTCGGTGTCGCCCTAGTACTCCCAAAAAAAAAAAGGGCTTATAACCTTCCTACAGGCTACACGTCACCCTTTTTACACTCCTAAATATATACAGCGTAGATTCCAAAACATATGTGCAAGTGCAATTGTGCAAAGGTAAATTGGATAATTCAACAAAAACGGAGGTAATATATGACTATTCTTATATAAAACTGTTTTACCCAAACAATAAGTAATTATTTACCTAAAAACCCTACTAAAAATCTAAAATAACTTCCACCAATCACGACTTTTCATAATAAGGAATTAAGGTTTTTCCTTATATGGGTTTAGTTTGTTTAAAATGGTTTTACCAGACTTACTTGATAAATATAAAACTGTCACATTCTAGCCTCTTCTAGTTTGTGTTCTCAAGATTTATTATTATCAAAATAAATTAACAAAAGTCGGTCCATTTATGAAGTTTTCTCCCCTTCCTTGGATTTGCACCGGTTTTTTTTTTTTTTAAAAAAATCTGGCGTATTTTAGATTTGCAAAAGCTAAAGAATGAGCACAAATAATTGTTTTGTATAAAATCAAGAGTATTTAAAAAAAAAAAAAAAAAAAAAAATAGAAACAAAAAGGAGAAAGTAAAAGTACATACGGGGAGATTGGGGAGATAGTCAGTAAAGTGAGGGACGTCTTCAAGAAGAAAGCCAGAGGCTCCTTTGACTAACTTGGGCGGCGTATGACAGCCGTCTGATGTAATTATTTCGGATGATCCGACGGTGGAGTTGGAGTTTTCCATTTTACAAATATTTAATTATTTTAATTTGGTGGAGAAAAGTTGAGAGAGGCGGTGTAATCCATAGAATAGCTGTGCATTTTAAGATGGTGGAGAGAGTTGGGAGAACTTAACAGATGGCGGGAGATTGAGAAGACACTCACTCATGACTCACCCACCCACTCACTCGGTCAGTACGTTATTCTTTACTCTTTACTCAAAGGATCTTACCTTAAAAATTTACAGCTAGTTTGGTAACTAAAAGATATGAGAGCCATCAAAGAAAGACTTTTATGACAAAAGTAAGAGTAGCTTTCTGTTATGGAAATAGGCAGGACCACTGTTAGTTTGTTATTTGGAGTGTCGTAGGCATTATTAACTCGAGGTCGAGGAGGACCTTGGTTACGCTGATAATTGTTATTAGGCACAATAGGTGGCACCGCGGTATGCCATACATATTATTAGGCTTGAGGATCCCTGTTGACGCCGGGCTTCAGCGGCTTCCCTCTCTAGCTTTACCATGGCTTCATTTTGTTGCTTAGCACCTTCTGCGACTAGACGCCCAATAAAGCCCTTGTTTTACTTCTTTTTTTTTTCCTTTCTTTTTTTTTTTTTTTTTGAAAGTGATTATAGATATGGTTAATAATAAATGAAAGTTTTGGTTTGGTATTTGGCCTGAAAATGGAAGACTTAAAATGAAACAAAGTACGGAGTAGTTGGTACATACAAACAAGTTTCATGCGTACAACTTGTTTAGACTATTCTTCAACCATTGAGGCTCGCTCAATGTCTTGGTGCCTCCCATGTTGTTTGATGACTACTCTTGTACCAATAAATTGTAACCCTTCTCAAAAATGGCTCCGACCATATGTGATAGCTTAGTAAAAGTGGGCTGATGATGGCCTTGGAACGAAATTATGAGGACTAATGAGGGGTTGCCTTCGGCTCATTCGCATCTTGTTCAAATTTGCAAGTCGTTCATCTGTGACTCGCCATGGGAGGTTAAGATTTGTCACATTTATCGGGAAGCTAATAGTTGTGCGAATTGGTTGGCAAATATTGGAGTATCACAATTGCAGCAATTAGCCATTTTGAAGACTACAATACTCCAGGTCATCTCTTTCATCCGACTACGATATAGGGGGCATCTCTTGGCCTCGTTTACTTCGTTTCTATGCTTTTTAGTTTGTTTTGTTTCCGTTTTGTTGTTACTTTGGGCAAGTGCCGCTTCATTTCACCAAAGAAAAAAAACGAATTTGCTCTTGAAGAGTTCAATTGATCATCTTGCCAAAAGACATGGGGGATAAAGGAAGGCTTGCCATCAAGGTGAACAGTAGAATGAAGTTGCCAATATACCCAAGGATGAGTTTATCTAGAGAGGAAGGGGGAAACCGGAACCCCCATCTTTCGTGGAAAATTAAGATAAAGTACATTTACATCAGGTAGATTCCACATCTTTAAATACCGGAGATGATGGCCACAACGTACAACATAGAGCACCTCTACGAGCAGGCAAATTAACACGAATCTTATAGTTAGATTTCCTCTTATACTCCCGACTATATCAAACAGCGTGACTAGTTTCAAAGTCAGTGCCCTAATGCCAAGTCCGAAAACACGTTCCCTAAGACTACGGAGACATACATACAGCATTGCGGCCATGGTCTCAATACCTGCTGTGAGACCAAAATGCAAGTGTCATTTAGAGTTTGAAAATGAATGCTGCCGCTAAACGGAGATTTAATAACATGATACAATAACCATCTAATTACTACAAGGTTTAAGTTTCTACCGCTAGTGAGACAGAGATATAGTTACATGGATGCTGTCATTTCGAGTTAGACAAGGGCCTGCTCGAGGCTAATCATAGTGTTCAAATGGCACGCGAACAAACAATTGTCCATGCAGTGTCACCACAGCTGATGTCTGATGGGGGTCAATTCTTGATGGTAAGCTAACAACCTGATTCATGTATAAGATGATTAATTAATAAGAATAAGATGGTAGGACGAGACTAGTGAGTCCTACACCAACTCCGCTAATAAGTCAACTACCAAACAATATCTTGGAATGAGCTTTACTTAAATACGGAGTACAACATAAATAAAGCCCAAAAGAGGTTTTTAGCTTATTACCAGTAGAAAAAAATAGCGTGGCCAAGATTTGACCATAAAAAATGACCCATCCAACTGACTGACCAAAGACCTAACAGAACCTAAATGTGATCTGATCCAACCAGAAACATTGGTAACATCGTATATACTCCTGAGCAGCTGAGCTGCAACCATTGATCCTAAAAGACCTGACTTGATGACCCAACCAATACGTAAAGGAACTGATAGTAGCACAAAAACAGATCCCGATGCGAAAGAAGACCTGAAGTGTATAATATAGTAATAAGCCCGAAACAAAGCACGATAATAGACAGTTCTAACAATGACCCAACTCGCACACCACCGTAATTATTAACCCTAAAAGATTTAACATACCTGAAACGGCCCGACCCTAATAGACACAAACACAAATGACCCTAATCAGCTCGTCTCTACCCATTGACCTGACCTAAAATAAACTGACCTTACCTTTAGTGACCCATTTTTCAGGTCTAATCACTAACGTACTCTATTGCAACTTTTAGTAGAGTATCAACATTGTGATCAACTTTCGGGGTTTTACAAGTAGGGTCTGTTTCCAGGCTTCCCCACAAGTTATGGTCAATTTCTGTCAGTTCACTGGATCATAAGTATTCTTGGCAGGAACTTTTAACAGAGTTTCGGGATGCTTAATATTTAATATAGCCATCCTCAGAAATGCTTAAAGATAGTCCACAGTCAACCAGTCTTAACAAATGCTCAAGCAAGGTAATGTTGGTTGTCAAGTATATATACAAACGAGTTCTTCATATAAAGTGAACGTCCGATTCAGTCAATGGCATGATCACATTTCAAAATTACCATCATTAACTTCCTACCAAACGTACTTTCAAGAGATCTAGAATTATACCTTTTTGAAGGGTGTCACATTCCATGGATTATCTGGATTTTCAGGCTCTCCAGAAATAACCAAACGGCCTGCTGGATCTGACTGGACCCGCACCTGGAAAAAACGGATTGTGACCACTTGAGCTTTTTATAACAAACACTTCAATAGGAGTTGATTTCAGTAATCCACCAGCAGAAATAGTCACTTAAACGATAACCTTGAGAATAAAAACTACTCCCTCTGTTCCGGTCATTTGTTGTCCTTTAGTTTTGGCACAAAGACCAAGGAAAGAGGAGGGAGCCAATTATAAGACGACAAATGGACTAAATTGAATGTGAAAGATCAAATTACTCATGAAATACAATCCTAAAATAGAAAGGACAACAACTCATTGAGACACCCAAAAATGGAATAGGACAACAAATGACTGGGACGGAGGGAGTACAACACAATATTTCGTCACCTGAGTAATCCTTTTGCCCTTTACTAGTAAAGTTCTTAGTCAACTAAGGACAAATATCAATAGTCAACTAAGGACAAATATCAATAAAAGAAGACGTGGAATTGTATTTTATTTTGATAAATAATACCTTCACGAGTTCACTCACATCCATCATATATCCTTTACCAAACAACAAAAAACAGACAAGATCAGCCTGGGAGCAGATCTGATGGAAACGGGATGAGGCCCAGCAATTCACATGTTTTCCCAAATAATTAACTTCAATTGTCTAAACATGCAAACTCCAGCTAACTAGCTACAGCTAGAATACTTCGTATAACAACACTCTTAACCTAACCAATTTGACTCAAATACTAGTTGAGATCCTTCCTATTTGATTATTCAACATCTCATCAGAACATTAAAGAGATATCACTCAACACAAATCAAGACTTTATGCATTTGCTTCTCAAAACCAAGCAGAGATCGCATAATATTATCAGCAGGCCTCACTCATCAGATATTCAAATCTGAAGTCACCACCATTGGCACTCTACAACCTTTAGTTACATGGAAAGAGAGGATGACAGGCTCCAATTACCAACCCAAACATTAAAGATTATTTTCCCACTTATATCCTACTTGTCATTATGAAAAGATGCTATGATCGCAATATCGCATAGCCACATAGGTATGTCCCACTGAAACCAATACAGAATTCAGGAAGTACTCACATAAGTTACAATTAACAACATGGTAGAGACTTTAGTACTCCCAGAGTAGGGATAAATACCGAAGAACATAGATTGTAACTCTCGAAAACAACAGTGGGTATAAATCACACCACTGGCATGAGGAAAGATTGTTCATAATGGAAGTAATAATAGAACCCTATTTCACATCTACTTCTCATTTTAACATCATGCTACATGTAACTCTGGCCTAGCGCTCAAAAAGAATAAAAATTGCATTATCAGACGCATTACACAGTTTCTACAAATGATATAAAAATGAGAGAAGAAAAGAAAAAAGGCTTAAAGAAAGAATCAACACCATAGTTGAATAAACAACCTACGAAACCAGATATAAGAAAAGGGGTCACACCTCTTCGCGTAGAAGGCCTGGAACCAAAGCATACACTTCATAGCAGTCTCTCTGATACCAAAACAAACATCCATTGATGTGAAACAACTTTTGAAAAAGCTTACCTAACGCATTTTGATAAGTAAATAAAAAAACAGAAACTTACAGTCGCTCGAACATTAATCTTGACCCAGTCAGCAGGAGATCCGATGTCGATAACTGTGGCATCCGAACTGCCGGAAAGGGCAAAGAAAGGTTTGGATGCACATAATCAGTTGTGGGAATTTAATGTGAGCAGTAATGTGTTAAACAGGGAATGACAAAAAATCCAATGACATTCTATACATGCCACACTTCCTAGTTCCTATTAAGGCTCATGCTGAAAGAACTATCCTGACTTAGATATTCATCATGCTTACATATTTAGACTTTCTAAAATCCAGTAACATGTGAGGGAGAAATATTTTGGCAACAAAGGATAAACCCCAACAACAATATCATGAGGCAAGCTCAGGTACTCTCTTAGAATGAACTATGAACTGAATTAAGTGTCTGAAAAGGTTTTCATAGATCTGAGTTGAGCCGGCCTGAATGATAATAACAATAATGGCTAAGCTGAAATGAATTAGAAGTGCTAAACCAAATTCCAATACAGAATGCTTTGTTTCTGAGTTGATAAAAGACTTAACTGTAACTTTGGGAATTTCATCGGTACAGGCTTCACAGCCTCATCAGGTGAGGATGGTTTTTTCCGTTTTAGAATGCCACCTGCAAGAGTAACAGGAAATGATTATCTTTTAGATTAAATTATCCTAGTTGCATGAAGGAACAACTACAATAGATTGTTTAGATGGAGTAAAGGAAGGGGAAGCGCAGAGAGTGAGAGACCAATTTCTTCTGTTTGGATATTAATCAGAAGAGGGACAGCACATGAATAGAAGATATCCTTTTTTTCTCCCTGCCCCTCCAAGGTGTAAATGAAAGCCTGCATACCTTCCTTCCTATCCCTTTTACCTTTCACCTCCCATTCCCTCCAATATTGATACCAAACACCATGCAATAGTTCCAACACAGAAATTAAACATGTAGGCAAATCAAGAGGGGAACAAAACCTAGGCTTTTCAAGGGCTTTTCTTTCTTGCTCAATGGCGCCAAATTCTTGTCCTACAAGAAAAAAGAGAAACTATGATGAATCATTAATTAATAGGTAATGAATAATTAATAGGTAAGGATAACGCCACTATTAAATTTACTATGCCTCTCGTTTTGTCACCACACTAGCTAAATGGTTATATATTTCCACGTATAAAAGTGAGTGGCATAGTATATATCAGAGTGGTGTTATCAGACCCCGAATAGATATATTTTAGAATTAAATAAGACACTGTTATCTTAACAAAGCCAAATAAAGAAAGAAAGAAGCAGCAAAAAATAAATGTACCTTAACGATTGGATCACTCACTTCACCATTGTCAAGAACACGTTGTGAATGCCATCCCTGCATGGCACGAGCGGCAGCATCCCTGCGCGCCCTTCCTGGTCCAGGTGCCTGACAAATCAACAGTAATGAGCAAAAAAGCTACTAGGAAAATGTAATCTTGATTCCACTTCTTCCATCAGTTTGGTGGGAAAAGCTATCAATGGTAATCAGGGACTCAAGTTCTAGTATATAGAATGGCGGAAGGATATAAAAAACAATCAAAACCGACACAAAAAAAAAAAATTATTTGATTAGATTGTACATTTAACACTCTTATATCATCGAAAATTAATCAGACCAGCTTTTCTTTTAGACTGCAAGTTACTTTCCTACTCCGCAACTGTATATTAGTCAAGAGTCCAACTCTGTTGAATAGAAAGATAAATACTACTCTAGAGAAGAAGCAACTAAAGAAGTCCAACTCTGTTGAATAAAGTTATAGGAATACACTTACAATCTTACATGCACCCCCCAAATTAGCCCGCGAAAAAAAATTGACCATCAAACCTACCCTATATAATTAAAAAAAAAAACGCAACAAAGGATAGAAAACCCCACCAGGCATGAGTTCCTTTAAACGTGTCAAAATTAGGCATGAGTTCAACCAAGCAAAGACGAGGTTAAAGACTTAAGGAGTATATTACAGGAAGCAATGCATCAATTAATGTCAATTACACTAGTCCGAACTAAGATTCATTAGAAAAAGCAAGTTAATTAAATAACATATAGCAGTCGTATTCTTAATAATGGTTGATAAGTAGCTGTTTTCATTTGCAACCCCCAAACTCTTGTGAGATCTAACAATTGAAACACAGTACAATCTTTTCGGAAAACAACATGATACCAGGGTTACCAGTATCGTAATACAAGTGATTCGAATTCATAATACAAATACGTTAATGGCTCAAATAGGGCGTAATTAGGGCAAGTTAATTCCTGATTTGGTAGGTAACTAAGCGAATCCGGAAACCTAGCACGATACTCTCTAGTCTATACGTATTCGTAAGTAGCAATATCAGTATAGCAGACAACTGAAACCGAAAGGGAAAAAATAACCAGTCACTGCATACGAATGCAACTTCTCCAAGCTTTCAACTGAAAAAGGTTCATCGGTATGACCGACTAAATTTCAAGAGCCAGGATACAGAGTAGTTTAAGGTGATACAACTTCGGAGAGAAAAAAAGGGTTTATCAAAACATTAATACTCAAACGAGTACCAAAAGAGTATAAGACCGTACGGTCAGTATGCACTATCTTATTTTAGAGAAAATCTTTTTTGTTCACCAATCACCAAAACCATGGATATACTAATTAGTTGTAGATATTTTTCCCTGTATATAATGATATCTTTGGTTGTATAATATGCAAAAGCGCGCTCAAAATGGTCTCAACTGTTAGTTCATAGTCACGCTTCAAAGCAAAAGGAAACAAAAAACAAGAAGAAGATTTAGTTTGTCCTCATTTCACGAGATTGAGGTTGTTCAACAATCGTCTAAACAACCAACATACAGCTCCAAAATGGACCCAATAAAGATGTAGAGCAATGCAACCAACATTCTCTTTTCAGCCTTATGCAACCAACATTCTTTTCCAGATGACTATCAATTGAAGGAGGAAAAATATATACTCCCTCCGTCTCGATAATTTGTCTTACTGTTGATTAAAATACACCTCACAAAGAATTATGAAAGTGAAACGAATAACTGGGACAGAGGAAGAACTATTTTATGGATTTGTGGAAAGTGAAACTTGGGAAGAAGATAAAAAGTGGAGGCTTGGTTACATTGCTCAAAGTTATATGCAAGAACGGAGTCAACTGATAAGCTAATTTGATTAGATACCTGATTTTCAGCAGCCATAGGCACCGACAGATCAGGGAGAACAGTACCATCTGCACTTATCCTATGTCTCTCATAATCAAGAAGGGCCTAGAAACAAAAATAATACAGATTACATTATTAAGTATCAGCTGGTCATATGATCTCAACAACCATCCACTTGATGCAAGCAAAGTAAAACCTTTCAAAGAACACAGAAACAGAAAACTGTGTAACACAACAAACACCAAATCTTCATTTCTTCAAGTATCTGTGTTGAACACTTGAACTACAACATGGATGTACAAGCACTTGCGTTTTAACCCACAAACATGGATCATACTTAAAGTAGGCAGCTTTAACACCCCTGACACATAGCTATTTCTACAAACTGTAGTCCACAAAACCACATATGTTAGGATCAAATGGCCCTGCAAAACAATCCAGCAGCATTTTGCCCTTCAAATTGTTGTTAGGTATCATTAATTTATATTTGGGGAAATGATAAATAGGGTGGGGAATGGGACTTTTCAACATGAACTGAAGAAAGAGAATGCACAGACCAAATATAGCATAATCATCACATTTAAACAAAATTTTCACAGTGACAAATAAGTTTCTATCAGCACTACAAACTCAACAGCCTCAAATTACATTCATTAAGCATTCCAATTCAAAAAGGAGACATCAGTGCAATAATTCATGACAATCTACAAAAAAAATAGTGAAGTCTCAGACAAAGCAACCAGATAATATTCAGCAGAAAAAAAACATGTCTTCATTACTTCCGTGTCATATATAAAGCTACGACATATTAGCTAAGACATGGACAACATGGTAGCAAGATACTTACTCTGATGATATGGACAACATGGTAGCAAGATACTTACTCTGATGATACCATTGTCCACATCATCGTCACATAAGATATCACAGATCCCGAGTGGTTGGGGGACGAAGAAGGAAGAATTTGTTCTTTCATCATTATACATTTTCAGAAATAAGTACTAATAATATTATATAACTACTCAATTTTTATTATCCAGGTAGCATTTATCATTAACTGCCCAGACTTAACTCAAGAATTAGCACAAGTGAAACTAACGCAGGAAAGTAAAAAGAACTCTGAAAACAGACGCGATTCAAGATGAATTTAGCCCAATTCACCCAGCAGTAACAAATGAAAAAAATTACCTTCTCATAAAATATTCGGAATGTCCAAGAAATTGTAGTGCAGGTCCTGCCAAATCAAACAGGAAAATATAATGTCACAACAATCACAAGCCCAGAATACATGTGCAATAACAGAAAATCAAAGTTTTCAACAAGCCCTTAAAAAGAACACAATATGAATCCTAACAGTCACAGAACAAAAAATAACTATAAAAAAAATCAGATATTAAATTACTCTTTCTTTTTTATTTTTCTCAATCTTTGACCAGCATGTAAAATATATGACAAAAAGCCATACAACTCTCAAACGTTAGTTGCTAATTTGCTATGTAGCCTATTTGATCAATGAGATTCAAATACCCCTTTCATCTCAATTTTATTTTCCTAATTCTGTATTACAAGGAAACCAATATATGACAAGTGAGTTGGTAAAGTAAAGTGAAAGAGAGAGAGAAGATAAATTAACACTAAAAGGGGAAAGTGAAAAGATTATAATGGGACAGCTCGAAAACAAAGTGCGGAGATTACATTGGGATAGAGGGAGTATATGATAACAAAATTTGTCAAACTATGATTACATTTACAACAGATGGGTAGGTCGGCTCTTAGACAGTGAGTTAAAAGTTTCTTTCAAAGACATAAGTTCAGCAAAGTAAAAGGAAAAAACCTAATGGGATCTTCAACTTCAAACAAAAAGTTCAAGTGCAGAAGATCTGAACTCCTAAGTATCAATAATCTCTTTATATCAAATGCATATACGGTCTCATTAACAAATTTGACCGCTAACACATATGGAGTATGAAAGCATTAGAAAAGAGGCAGTGATAATTACTTTGGGGGTTTGAATGATTCACCCACTTGCCGCCAGTATTTACAAGCTGTCACCTGCTTACAAAGATAACAATATAATCCAATATATAGCTACATGGAAGTCAAATACAATTATCTAAGGACAACACAAACACATTAGTATGAACGGGGTATCTACTATAATGCCAACATGCAGATTTAAGGGAGCAATAAGAGGGCATCTTGTCAATCTCTTTGCGTGGAAAAACAAAATGGAATTCTACTATATCAGCACTTACACTTCTGCCATATATGAGCATATTCCTGATATCCTACAAATAACGCAGATACTCGGAATGAACCATAAACAATTCAGAAACAACAAAACAAATGAGTATATTTTCCCATCAAATTTTTATACGAAAAAAATCTACTCTCTTCAAACTCGCCTTTGAAGGAGAAGAAGCCTTTTAGGAAAGCCGCCTCCCGCTAGCTAACAAAAAGAGATTCTTGGATACGCATCAGCTTCACTAGCATAGTGTGACGATCCGTGCACATCGAACCCTTAGATTTTCTTATACTCATGTAATTTCTTTTCCCTTGTCTATTTGTAGTAAATACTTTCCAAGATTATGATAGTTTTAGCATAGCTTTAGAATAGTTTTTCTTTCCCAAAATGGGTGTATCGCTATTCTACACTAAACTTAGAATTTCAATGTTTCCTGCTACCAGGATGTAACTATCAAATTTCCCTCTATGGGGAGTACTAGTGAATGAAAGTCTGCTTCCCACCTTGTGCCTTCGTATTGCTTGTTGTTGCTTTGTTGTGAACGACTCTTTGCCTTCACTTTACTAACAAGCCGTGTTTCAGGGATCGACACTAGGATCCCGACTCACACCCCGAGACCGATTACGAATGCCTAGTGCTTGACGCTCTCGTTGCAATCCTGTCGAGTGATGCCGAGACCCGAGTATCGTGCTAGTGAGCGATTCACTAGTTCGAAGATCCGTTGTCGCTTGCATCTTGCCTAGAGTCGGGCAAGGGTGCGCGCCACGATCCGGCGGAAATACCGGACCGTGACACATAGCTAGCGACGAGCCGACCAATATCTGCCATTTTGAAAATCTTTAGCAAAGTTCTTGTACTCTAGTTTCTGGCTTAAATTCTTGGGAGTATAGTACTTCCTCCCTTTAAATCTAAGCACCATGCACCAACCTTTTTCCGTGAGAGGAATTTTTAAAATTTATAGGGTGTTTGGCTTTGAAGGGAAGGAGTTAGCAAAGACGAAAAATATATTTGTCCCATGATCCTAAGGTACCATGTCTCAAATAAAATTGTCTCAAGATGAGATGTGTACCTTTGGGCCTATTATTTGTCCTCACTTAACCCAAAAGCACAAGGCCTTGTTACTAAGTGGTGGGTGGAATCCTTTATAAACATCTCATAAGCTCCTTATTTTCCCGATGTGGGGACAACTTTCCTCTCAATATCTTGGGGGTATTACACTTATAGGAAGCATTCAAAGTTTCAAAGTTTTTGCTCTCAGATGAAATTCAAGTTTTTATACCCCACGACACATAAGGTAAAAAAAAATGTCAAGTTAGCAAATGTAACAACAATAGAGCCTTAATCCCAAATTGAATTATTGTCGGCTAACATAAATCATTTTATGAAAGTGTCAATGACCAGTAAAATAATAAAAAGAAAAGGAAGACAGAAATATAAAAGGTAAGGAAAACAATACACCATCAATATATATATAAAGCTAAAAAAAGTTCCACAAATTAGAGAGTTGTAAAGGGAAAATAAATAAGAATAAGAATAAAGAAAATGAAGATAAATCAAAAGAAAAACCGATAAGAATGTAGGGAATGACAATAAAAAAAATAATTGAGAAAAAAAGAGGATTATAAACAATGTGACCATTTGCAGATTTTGCCTTTTTGAGTGGTTTTGGATCATAGTATTATAGCCACGGTCCTAGACGAAACAAGCCAAACTACATCATATACACAGATTATTTTCCTTTGTCTTGTCCAACATCATATTTTCTTACAACCCCAAAAGCATGATACTACTTTCAACCAACTTTGTTTTCTTGGCTTTCCACTACCCCTGGCCCTCACAATATTGCATGTCCCCCAATCTGAGCTTCCCATCGGGGCCTAGTTAGTGTCTGTCTTTTATGTCCAAAGTTCCAAACCACCTAAAGCGATTTCTCCTCGTCTTATCTTCAACAGATGTAACTCGAACTTTCTCCATAATCACCTCAATTCCAAACAAATCATTTTGTGTATGCTCACACGCCCCAAATAGCATACACATCTCCTCCATATCCATATTTTGACTGTGACATCATTTTAGGACCCAACAATCATGTCATATCAACAAAGCAGGCATAACTGCTGTACGGTGAATTTACCCTTTGACTCCATGAGGCTTGCTCTTTCACTTCAACCAACCGACTTTGATTTTGTGAGCCGCACGCTAACCAATTATTTTCTGGATAATAGATCCTAAATATGGAAGAAAGTCGGAACTATCTTCCCAGTCCCCTCTAACATCATCGTTCCTGTCGACTGCCTCTGTTTTAGCAAAACCTAACTCTATATATTCATCTTTGCTTTTGCTCAACCTAAAGTCTACAAGTGCAAATCAACAAATTATATGATAATGTTAATATCAAAATTCATATGAGCTGGGACCTAAGCACTAAACAAAATTATGAGCCACAATCCCTAGCTAGCTCAGATTTGGTGCCCATCAGATTCTAGTAGACCATTTTCCTCATTACTTTTGAGGTACCTGGTGGCATACTTCAAATCATGAATGTACAAACCAAATAGGGATTAGAGAAAGAAATCGTTGGTTGCTTTATAAGTGGAAAATCCAACCAAAACTAGCAAATTGAGAATTGTGAGGATGAAAAAAATAAAAAGCATCAGCCCCTTTTTCTCCCAAGCCACAGAACAACAAAGCCACAAACATTATCCAAGTCCCTCAAGCGCTCAAAGACGCCCCGCCTATGGGGGAGGTAAGTAGTCATAACTCGTAAGTACCCAAGATTTACTTTGTATTGAAAGCGTAGTTGAATTGTCTATGGATCACCTATTTATCCATAATCAAACTTGAAAAAAAAAAAAAAAAAAAAAACTGAAATTTGCGACAAGAGTTGCATTAAGCACTTCCTACTTCACAATATAAGAAGTAGATAGAGTTTAGCCAAACATTCTACTTTATTTTATCAAGCTCCAAAGCCAAATATAATAAAAAACACCTGGCTCCACTGGAAATGTATATATTTCTCCTATGGCAATAAATAAGCAAAAAAAACTCCACAATTTGAGTCAGATACAGATCTTAAGATTTAGCTAGTCAAAAGAATTATCGCTCCTTAGCACATCTCTGGCCCCTAATGCAAGGCGTCACACAATTTTCATGCATATCCCACAGATGATGTATGGATGGTTATGAGAACATATTAAGCCATCTTCAATTATATTTCAAATAATCGAGAAAATTTTAAACAGACCTTTCCAGAACACCTAGGATCCAGCTTTTTAACACAAGTTATGTATTGTATTTTATCTCTATCAATTATCTTGAGTGGTACAACTATTTAAAAAAAAAAAATGGACCTTGGCACGCTAAGAAAACAAAAAAAATATCTAAATAACAGCTAAAAAGGTGTAAAAGCTGATCAAACATAAACAGTCGTACCTTATCATAGCCCCCCAACTTAAGAACAGCTCTCCATAGCCTGACAGCAGAAGAAAAACATATCAGCCAGAACACACCTACACCTCCACAAAAGTTAGCCAAGATTTAACTAAACAACAAGCTC
This sequence comes from Silene noctiflora, assembly GCA_009801015.1. NCBI lineage: Eukaryota > Viridiplantae > Streptophyta > Magnoliopsida > Caryophyllales > Caryophyllaceae > Silene > Silene noctiflora. The sequence goes on along the minus strand of VHZZ01007493.1, from coordinate 46,631 downwards.
CTGATGCAAGAAAAGCTTCACCCAGCATAAGACGCATAACAAGAGAAGGACCACATAAACATACTTTAGTAAATTCAGGGGCACTCCATAAAACTTTGGTGGCTTAAAGTCTAGACCTCTCTCTTTATGAAATTTATGGAGCTCCATTATAAATGCGGCTTGTTCTTTTTCAGTTCCTGATTCTCCTCCACCTGATATATCTGAGTCAAACATGGACAGATTACTAGGATTTTTGCTTTCTACATCTGCAAGGCCTCCTATTTTTGCCCCGTCTTTTACTTCTTTCTTCACCTCTTCTGCCTTCGAGGGTGAAGACTGAGCGTTCGGAGATGCACTTGCGTGTGATCTGGAAATACTTTCATCGTCCATGGTATGATGGTTGAGTGAATCTCCAACATCTACTTTTATGCCATTGTCCTCGTCCATGTCTGATCTCATGGAGCCTTTTTCGTGGTTTACTGGAGACTTCTGAACTGAATCATTTGGCATGGAGACCACCTGTCCATCAAGGTCTACTTGATTGTTTTCCCGCAACAAAAAAAAAAGAAAAAGGGGAAAATACATTTCAGAATAGTACACAAGACTTCTCTCTTACTAACACAGAATGGGATGCATAGACTTAAAAACAATTAAAAAATTTCCAAGATGTCTTACCACCATCATCCACATTGGATACAATATTGTCCATCTGCAAATCTTTACCATTTTCAACTGCATCAATAGGAGAACCTACGTTCTCATCAGAATTTTTTTCAAGAGAAACCTCCACAAGTGAATCTTTTCCACCATCATTAGATGACACTTTAACTTGTTGCAACTTATTCTCTTGCTCATCATCATCTTCTGATTCTTCTGTCTCTTCATCTTTATCTTCCTCTTCAGCGTCGCTTGCTGCCTCTTCCTCGTTAAGAGCTTCCTTGTCCTCCCTTGTCTTCTCTTCTCCCATCTCAATATCTTTCACTGCAACTGACTCATTGTTTATTGATTCGGGATTGTCTTGACAGGGTTGCTCAACCTCCTTCTCCTCAGTCATAGATTCAACACAAACCTTCAAAAACACACAATATCAAGGAGAAGTATTTGTTGGTAAATTCATACATGTCAACAGACACTCAGTATGTACGGGTAGGGGTTTCTGTTTTCCTCTTAGTGCTTGATTGCAAAGGACATTAATAATTCTTCGAGAATCGAGATGTTAATGTTATTAGCATCCAATCCAAGCATATGTTTTCGGTTTCCGACAGTATATGAGTTTTACCAGATAAATCAATCTTCAAATTTAAAGCAAATGAATAATAATTAAAGGCTTGCTAATTATGATTTATAGTTCCTAACTCCGAACACCATGCCAAAAAAAACTAGTGTATAATTTGGAATGTTGTAGCTTATTGTCCATTATCATTTGTACACTCCAATCATAGCATTGCAGGAAGAATTGATGTGTAAGAATAACACACATGAAGCTTTCACCAAACTTGCAAAATTCAGCATTTCATTTCTTATAGATTTATCAATTTAGTAATTATTTAACACATAAGAGCAACCATGCGGGGCTATTGATAGGTATGTAAAATGCACATAAGAGAACAAGCACCTGAGAGCACAAATCTAAACACTAGCAACCATAACTCCGAATTATACTAAGCTCACAAAACCATCCTCCTTATGACACTTAAAACATATGAAAGTGATACATAAGTAGATTAAATATGGTAGTCAGCATGACTTAGGCATTTCATCTCATAATTCCTAATCTTGCACTAATTCTGTCTCATCTCTGTATAACCTAAAATCTAGAGCTGTTCAAATAACCCACTTACCGCAGCAACACCCAATGTTCTTCTGTGATTTTACACTGTATTTTCCTTAACCTTGCACAGCCTGCTCAAACTCCATGCGGCTTTTTATCTCAATTTGAAATGTTCGGTAATTTCAAGAGCTAGAGTTGAACTTTCCATTTTCAGGGTAAGCTATTATCATTGTTTTCATGAAGCCCCGCCAGCACACCCAATGTTCTCTTATGTTATCAGCCTTTAATTTCCACTAGCTACAACTACCGGCTAAAAAGAACAGCTTTTATTCTCGATTGATAATCTCAATTTGAATCTTCGGTCATTGCAAGTGAGAATTGAACTTTCCCCTCCTAAATAAATACGCTATTATTGTTGCTTTGGTGAAACCAATAAAGTTCCGGACTTTATGACCAATTTGGGGCATTCATTTCCTACTTTCAAGTTGGAATGTTGGATTGATACCCAGGGCAGTCGATTTCCTCCCTTATCAAACTAAATTTATTTATTACTATAATCTCGATTTTCATATGTTGTTATCATCATCCTGTAATTACTAGTCCCCACCGTAACCCATTTACACAAATACTTAAATACTCATATAAGACGGCACACAAGCAGAACGTAAAAACCGGTTCTTTTGGTAGCTATTTTACACTAATAAGGACATACGGTCCATGAATTTTGTGTGAATTGGGTTCCTTTAAGACAATTTTAGCACAGAACCGCCTTACACAAGACTAATTGAAACATCTAACATGCAGAAATACGGCACACACAACCAAAAAAACCAAAATTAGGGCAAACAATACAATTATATGCACAAAAATAAAATTGAGAAGACCGAAACGTATCGAAACCAAAATTAAAAAGTATATAAGAAACATACACTGATTAAACATACATGATACACCTTATGAAAGCTAAACGCGGATAGAACAATTAAGGTGAGGGGAAAATTAAAAGAAATGTGAACAAAATAGATAAAACTAAAGGTAAATTAATACCTGCAATTGAAATTAGGGGAAAAATATGGCCGGCGGCGGCGGAAATGTCGTCGGAAAATTGGTGTGTTGCGGTGGAGAGAGTGATACAGTTCGAGAAAGGAGTTGGGTATTTGGGTTCGTTCAACTGTATGTATCCTAATGGCTTTGTTTAATAGGAATATATCATTTTTATCCAATTCAAAAATGAGGTAGGACTGTCTTATTTAGAGAGTCTAGGGATATGATGAGACGAGACAGTTCGCGAGTAGTTTGAGGTCAGCTCGGATTCGGGCTCGGCTCGAATACTTAGACATGTTATAGTTTAATGAGTTGTACTGCTTCTTTCGTTTATCTTGTAATCACTTGCAAAACACTGTAAATGTTCTATTATCGACATTTGATTATTACTTGCCTCAGGAAACCGAGATGGTAACGCCCTTATCTGTTGAGGAAGATCTTGTTAATGCTCCTTGGTAGATGGGGGTGTTACATCAAAATTCCCATTATATTATATTCGTGATCAAATTTTAAAACATGGTGATACTTTTAAGAACAAGTAATTCACTTTGTGACACAAGAATAACATGTATTGCACCACTTAATACGATTAGTTACAAAGAAATTATAGAGATTACTATGATAACGAACTAAACATAAATACCCAATAATATATGAATTAATAAAACTTATTAACAAAGGTTCACTTAATTCAAAGTATGCACATCTAACCATAAACAACTAGGTTGTTGTATAACTTTTACTCATGACATCATGCCAACAATTTCATAATCAAAATTTTCGTTCCACTACTTGTCAAGACACTTCTCGAATGAACATGCCCTTAACATCACATAAGAACATTATAAAGTCACATTAACAGAACTTGAGAAATGATAAAACTATTGTGCTAAGCTTGACATAAAACTCGCATTTTCAAAAGTCATGAATCGTGCCCAAATTTCAGAATCACAAACAAACAATCGCTTCACTGTTTTGCGAGTTTTTATACTTGTTAGTAAAATACATAGAACCAGCTAAACATGAGAGGAAAATTCAAGTTCAAAGCTCGAAAAATCAGTTTATAACGAATTTTACACTTGATTGGTCTAAGCAAAATTTAACAGCAATTTTGTCAGAAATTCAGTTTAACTTGCAAAAGAAAAGAACCACCATTAAATAACAACACCTCAAGATCACATATGACTTATCATTTTGGAAACGTATACGAATTCTTCTGACCAATGGAGTTGAAATCATGCATAAGCAGTAAGTTCGTTTTAAATGACAAGTTTTACAAAACGTGGGTCGAAAACATGATTGTGCAGGACATTTTGACTATTGACGGTAAAACATTTATTATTCCTAATCCGTAAATTATCTAAGCATAAAACCAATGACATGTGAAAACCAACTCATAAGGTTATCATGCATAAAATTTCGGCCATAGACAATAAACAGAGAACAAATGGCAGCCCGATCAAGTAGGTGTAAAAATCAGGCAAAACAAGTTCAGCACTAGGTTACCCTTTTCCTAATCACAAACCCACATAAGCGCAATACCCATACTAACCTACCCCTACTTGATTACGTATATAAGTATCCCTCATAACCTATTCCTCACATGCTAAATCACAACTTGATAGAATGAAACCACACAAGTCGATGATGCTTCTCACTATATCTGATTCTACCTATTTTCCAACTTCATTATACTACCTAAGGGCTTAGGGATCACGTAACCGCATATCTCTAGACATGATTCTATAGCACAAATAATCAGGAAATCATAGGATCATTCTTAGCATTCATCATTATCTCAAATACCAATCATATGAGCACATCATTCTAACCATGGATCAAGCAATACACATCTAATTTTACTTATCTTGCTCCTTCCCTGCAGAGAAGTTAGTACGCTATTATATCAGGTCGATACAAAACTACTCCACTCGTCAATTGCTCTCCCTGGGTTCCCGAGCCAGAACTGAAAGGGCCCATGGTTTGGTGTGAGGAGGCCCCTAACTCATCTCATTCCCTTTTTGGGGCTCCTATCAGTTCCTATCCCGGGGGTTCATTTTACTCATTGGTTTGGGCCTGAGGATCGTTCGCTCTGATACCACTTTGTAACACTCCCATTTATTCAAGAGCCTTTAGCAAGACATTCCCAAATAAATAGGACTGTTACCATCTCGGTTTTCCGAGGTAGTGAATAACAAAGACAAGCAAACCAAAGTACTTTAATTAAATCCTAAAGTTTGTTACAACTTAAATTCTCATAGAACTAAAAACAACNTTATAGGTCTAACTTGAGCAAATATCCCATTGTTTCGATTTCCAGACAGATTTCGAAGCAAATATCTTTTTTCATTATTGTTCATTATTCTCTTAAACCGCTTCCGCACAATTTTCGTATCAGAATAGCCCACCTAATTTCATAATACTATTGTAACACCCCCATTTATTCAAGAGCCTTTAGCAAGACATTCCCAAATAAATATGACTGTTGCCATCTCGGTTTCCCAAGGTAGTGAATAACAAAGACAAGCAAACCAAAGTACTTTAATTAAATCCTAAAGTTTGTTACAACTTAAATTCTCATAGAACTAAAAACAACGGAAATAAATTACAACTGGAGACTTAATTTTTTTAAATAAATATATTCTAAATAAGTTTCAATAAAAAAAAAAGAAAAAAAAAGGAAGAGGACCAAGTGATGATCATATAACTGAATTTTTTTAGGCTTACCTGATAGTCCATTACTATTAGTAATTACGTCATTATTCAATATAGTGATGTAGTGAATGATAGCAATAAAAAAACCTAAACCGCCTACCATTTTACATTTTACTCAAAACCGATCATCTGCCGATCTAATTCTCTTCCCTAGTCGCTCATCGTCATCGTAACACACTCAGGCCTCCACCTTCTGTAACACCCCCATACACCAAGGTGTCTTACCAAGGACCACCTTAGCATATCGAAGTGCTACCGTCTCGGTTTCCCGAGGTAGTAAGCATCACAGTTACCATAATGAAACGAGTTTAGAATAAATAAGCTTAAAGGTACATACAAAACTCTAAAACCAAAATAACTAAAAGCATAACGACTCAGCGGAAGCTAAAGACCCATAACTATATAGCATGTACACATACCACTCCGCCAACCAACACCACTCAACTCTCATCCTCCATCCTCGACACTAACTCACCCAACAACGCGTACCTCAACAACGCAGCTCATAACATAGCATCAACCATAGAATATGATCCAAAAATGCTTGACTCAAATGAAGATGACGAGGTTGTGCTAGATGTCAAAGACTTAGCTACAACAAACGACACTACTGCACACGGCGTCATTGGTGCGTGT
>VHZZ01007491.1:2931-18828 GCA_009801015.1 Silene noctiflora | reverse complement strand
GTTGACCAAATAAACGAATTATCCCTTACGTATTCTTATTTTGAGATTTATTATGTGATCGCACTATTGTTGAGGACACTTACTCCAACAACATTGTCTCGGGTAACCGAGATGGTAGCACTTTTATGCCTAGGGTGGCCTTGGTAAGGCACCTTGGTGTATGGGGCTGTTACAGTCTAGGTAGGGTTTCCCTACTCAGTTGACTTTGGGATAATATATGTATCTATATGATTATCTTTGTTATTGTTTATGATATGTTTATGATATGATTGTTATATGGATGTTACTGTTGGAGTTTGGAGATGGTATTGTGAGCCATTGCGAGAGATGGTCTTACCCCCATTGTTCGCCTCTTGTGTTTCTCGACGCAAGGGGGATATGCACATTAATGGACTTGGGTTCGCTCATGCGTGAGCGGGGATTTTGGTGGTAAGGTTGCGGTTCCCACTGGCTGTGTGGATTACCTGTTGCGATGGGTAATCTGGCAGGGCTACTCACCTCGGTGTGTAGTCGGTTACTGGTCACTATGGAGTTTGGAGGTGGTGGATTTGGTTACATTAGATGTTCATGTTTATATGTTGCTATGGTATATTATTGTATGGTTGACTGACCCTGTTGTTGTTTTCAAAATTGTAATGATCCATTCTGGGATGCTGAGCTGACTATTTGCAGGTTTAGTTGATGTTATGGATGCTTTGCAGCTTGGTGTTTATAACACCCCCATATACCAAGTTGTCTTACCAAGACCATCTTAGCACATAAAGGTGTCACCATCTCGGTTACCCGAAGTATAGTAGATAAAAAAAAACCCATTAAGAAACGACATTTAACAATTAAAGTTTAAGTAATATAAATACCAAACCAAAATTCCTCAAAGTGAGGTACAACCGTCTCAAAACTGAATACTAAAACAAATACCAAAAGTATCTAAATATAACTATCATGAGAAACAGCGGAAAATAGCTACGAGACTCAGTGATGACTCCATCCCCAACAACCCGCGAATAGTCCAAGCTATACCTGTCAATCAACTACTCACCACCCCCAAATGGATCATCACAGATACAACTTATAACGGGGTCAGTTATTGCATAACACAATAAAACAATCATAATATCACATAACATTCCTCCAACATCACCAACACCATACATTCGACTACACATCAAGTGTGTAGCCCTGCCAGGGGGGACTGCAGCCTTTACCACCTAAGCCCCGCTCATATCATAGAGCGCAAAACCCATGATCCTTAATGTGCACATCCCCCTTGTGACGGGAACCACAAGGGGCGAACAAGGGCGTGAAGCCATTCCCGCAAATGGACTCCACTCAGCCGAGGGCGCACCTCGCAAACCACATACATCAATCACAACCATAATAATGATCATACCAGCACAATAAATTAACCAATATCTCAATCATACTCATATACACATCATCACATATACAATAACTGAGTAGGAAAAACCTTACCTGAGACGGAAGCACTGATCAACAATCACAAGTAGCGAATTAAAAGCGTTCCTCTACGAAATCACCTCCTGTAATCACATAATCATACAATTATAATCTATTCATTATCAATACTCCTAAAAGCCCCAATTTACCCAGTTAGGGTTTAAAAAAAATTACATAATTAACATAAAATTGATACAAAAGTCTTACCCTCGACACGACAATCGCAGTGATACCAAAAGCCCCAAAATACGATGAACGGATGCCTTGATTTGAGACTAAAAAGGGAGAGTAGATCTAGTTTTATTGAACGATGTGTTGCAAGGTAAAAAGTAGAAACTGATATGAATATCCGTTAATAATATAAAATAACTTCTCCCCTTTTACTTTAAATCAAACCGGGTAAAACCCGTAACTCGCAGCTACTCGATCGAGTACCGCCTACTCGATCGAGTTGGCTCAACTCGGTCGAGTACTCAACGAGCAGAACACTGTTAGGCTCTGATTCTTACTTACTCAACAGAGTACTCAAAGGTCATAAAACACGGTGTATTACAGTGTTTCTGTGGGATGGGAGATCGTCTGACATAGAGATGTTTGTAGCTTCTAGTAGAGCCATCAGTTGTATCACTCTTTCATATGTATAGTTAGGTTGTTCTTCAGTTGCCACGGTAACTTGTAAAGTACTTAATAAACGTTCTTGAATGGTCAATTTGATATGTACTTACCTCGGGTAACCGAGATGGTAGCGCCCTTGGTTATCAAGGAAGGCCTAGTTAAGGCTCCTCGGTAAGTAGGGGTGTTATAAAGTGGTATCAGAGCGACGATTTTGGAACCTATAACTAATGAACTTAATGAACCTAGGGTGTCATCTAAAATGAACCTGGGGTATGTATGTTGGGAGCCCCTTGTGCTTGGTTTAGGGTGAGAAGGCGCCCTCATTCTAGAATCCCGGCCCCATTGTTCTTAAGCCAGCAAACTCGAGTAGGATACTGTGTTGAAGATTTCTTGTGTGCTATGTGTTAAACATGTTTTCCATGAATGCGGATACGTGTAGCTTATATATGAAGGCGATGTAGTATTAAATAAGGATGATAAATGGTTGTTTGATAGATGTACGTGCATCAGTGCTAGTGAAAGGTTGATTATATGATGATGCAACTGTTCTAGTTGTTGAGCATTGGAGGTGGAGTACATGAATGATATACAATTTTTGTGTATGTACACGTTTGAACATAATGCTACAATGTATAGTGCGTGTTTTGAGTCGATCGCAAGGTGGAGTATAAAGTAGGTAGAATGTGATTGTGCCTTTAGTGGGTAGTTTTAGTAGAATCATGAGTAAAAGGCTAACTAGTGTCGTGTTATTTAACTTTTAGGGGAACTCGACCGAGTACAAAAGCGTACTCGACCGAGTGCGTGGGATACTCGACAGAGTTCATAAAATAGGCAGAACTTGGATTGAATCTGCCCATTTTGATACTCGACCGAGTAGCTGGAACTCGACCGAGTGGCCGACAGTCGAACGAGTGCGGTATGTAGTCGACCGAGTGCCCAATTAACCCAGAATCGCAATTTCAGTTTTTAATCTCTAATCTCTATAAACTCTTTTCCTTTCTTATTTTCGATAAGACTCAACTTCAACTCTCTCACAAACACTCTTAAACTGTTTTTCCTAACATCAAAAGCTTGAAGATCTTGTGCTATTGCCTTTCAACTCCGTCTTAATCACTCTTTTCTCGTTCATTCCTTTTCAAATCTATAAGGTAATGTTAATTTCTTTAAGTTTTATATGTTTTGATAAAAATCCCCAATTAGAAGTCGAAACCTTGATTTTTCTGCTTAGAATTAATGTTGTAGATAATAATTTTTAATGGAACTTGCCTTAGCTCTTGATTTTGATACTGAGATTTTTAGCCAAAATCTTATAGAAATTAAATTCGAATTTTTCTAGGGTTCGTCCAAAAATATGGTTTTTGATGTTTCAAGTCCTCTTTTAAGACTAGAAAGGACCATAGGATGCTAATGCTACCAAGTTTTGCAACCGATTTTAAGTATTTTAAGCGAAAAATCCGTCTTTAGGCTTCACTTTTGTTGGTTATGGTAATCTGAGATTTCTTATTGTTTTCAATTCTTGAGCCAAATTCTGTTGTTGTCACTTGATATCAATACAGCATGCCGAGAGCTAACGCTACCCAACCACCCACCAAGTGAACCGGGGTCGGAAATGCAGTTGAACGGGGACAGGGGAGCCAAGGTCCAATAGTTCCACCCGTGGCTCAGTATCCATCTGTGGTGTTTGTCGATTTTTTAGGCACCGGGAGGTTTTTGTGTCCCTAATGGCTCGCACCATTCGAGCCACTAGGTGTGTAGACATAAGCATCTTGGAGGAGCTGGGGATAGAGGTTGATATGAGACATATCTTTGAGACCTTGGGATTGATGGGATTTTATAGGCTGAGGATGCATTCTTATGAATTCCTCACTTTGGAATTCATGAGCTCTTTCTCTTATGATGAGGATGCCGAGACTTGCCGTTTTAGGTTGATGAACCGTGACTTTAACCTCACTATGAAGGACATAGATGAACATTTGGGGTTGGAGAAGCCTACAGCGGACCATTACCTGGATGTAGCTAAGGAGTGCAGAGCTAGTGAGTATCTTTCCTTGTTGACCGGTACCGAGGTCAATGTTAGTGCTATACTCATAAACGACGTGCAACACGTGACTTTGAAGATCTTCTTGAGGATGATGACTTGTATGTTGTATGGGAGAAGTGATGTAAGTAAGCTTAACTCTCATGAGGTGATGTTGTTGATGTCTTACTTGAACCCGCGGAGAGAGGCAAGGTTCTACTATAGTCCATCGGCGATTGTGTGCAACAATTTAGTACTTATGGCCCAGTCACTTCACCGCCATCTTAGCTGTGGGGCCATAACGACCCGGTTGGCCCAAAGGTTAGCCAATTTTGAGGCCTCACCCGACTTCCCGGCGATGTTCAAGAGTGTGCCGGCTTTAGACAAGGATTACGTTCTGCGTCAAAAGTGGCTAAGGGTATTGGATGATAAGACTTTGGCTTGGAGGGTAAGGGGCACGTTGTATATGAGGTTACCTGAACCGACTAACCTAGCTGAGACTGAGCACCTAGAGGAGTGTATTAACTATGCGACACCACCTCACCAGACATATCTTATCCCGGGGCATGTGCTTCTTGACATGCCGGAGCCTACTCTACCCTATAGCCGGGGAAAGCCTACTCAGGCGGCCCAAGAACCTAGGGGGACTAGGGCTACGAGGGAGGCACCAGAGGAGACCCCTTTTGTACTGTAGGGAGGCCTCATGCATCATTATCCGGGCTATCCTACGGTGCATAACCCGAGGATGCAGATGAGTGAGCTGACTGAAAGGTTGTCCAAAACCTTGGTGTTGAGGAACCTTCACGAGATGACGATGCAGCAGGGCATCGGGACGGAGCTTGCTCAGCCGGCGTGGTGGAGAGGACCTGGTAATGACAGCGGTGTCTTCCACTGCTATGGGTTGGATCGGTCTTCGTGGGGCGCATTATAGAGTTTTGAGAGGGGATACCTAACCGATCCTTGGGAATATTACTTCGGGAGTCAGCTGGATGAGCATGGTGGATGGATGGGAGATGGATCGTCATCTGGCTTTGGAGGAGGGTATAGTGCGACACCGTCTGGCTATGGAGAGGCATATGATGTTGCGGGGACTTCAGGTTTGAGGGACGATGATGCCATGGATGATGATCCGGAGGGTCACCTTTGAGTTTATATTCCTTAATTGTTTGTCAAACTTTTTTCTAGTTGGTGCCGCGTGGCACAAGATGTTATTTGGGATGTATGAGTAGCCACAAGGCCAAGATTTATCTTGTGTTTTAGACTTTATGTTCATTATGTCCTATTTTGAGGTGACCCTGAGTCACCGTATTGGTTTCTTTTCCGGTAAATGTTACTCGTCGGGATGTTAGTGTCACGGTTGACCCTTTTGCTTGAGGACTCGACCGAGTTTTCAGGAGGGACTCGACTGAGTAAGGCGAACTCGACCGAGTACTCACTGCACTCGACCGAGTACCTTTAATGCAGTGTTTAGGTAATATTATATTTTGAAGTGACTCGACCAAGTACACAGAGTACTCGGCCACGTTCAACTTACTCGGCCGAGTGTCTGTTACTCGACCGAGTGACTGTCAATTGAACGAGTTGTGGCATTTTGACCGAGTACTAACTGTCTTGGCATGAGTGCACGGTATGTTTGGATGACGTGGCATAATAGCAGCATGTAGCGTTTGGTTACGTTATGGTCATAAGGCACGGTCTTGCATGAGAAATAGTCTTGTTGAGTATGTCATACTAGGGGTAACCCATACCCTTCGAGCCGGTGTATCTGACAAACTTGTTTACCGATGTGATGGGTTGATACCTTTTTCCGTATACATGAGAGTAGGTAGTATGATTAGGGAGTTGTCCGTAGTACCGAGTGGGGTTTATCCAAATGGACCTCCGCGTTTGGGGCAACTTGGGTGTCGGGGGCTGAACTTCGGGAACAAAGTTCTCTTTAAGGGGGGAAGACTGTGATACCCGTCCCTTTGGAGGACCAGTTGACTAACCTTAAATGCCTTTGACCATTTTGGAACTCGTTGATATAGACTTAGGGACTCGACCTAGTACTAGACACTCTGTTGAGTGTGGTGCACTCGACCTAGTACGGCTGACTCGGTCGAGTGTGTTGGTACTCGACCGAGTGCGCTGTTGACAGCGTAATATAATATTATGCGGAAGTCGTAACTCGTAATCAGTTTTCTTTTCATTTGTCTTATTTTCTTTATTTTCCACAACCCTAGATCAGAATACCTCTTCCATACCTTTCACCTTTCTATCCACCTTTTAAGCCTCTACTTATGAGACCGCCAGGCGAATAGATGTAATTGTCGGGGCCAATCGAATCAACCATTCTTCTAGTGAGGTAAGCCATCGTCGCCATCTATAAGTCTTGGGTTAGGGTTATGATTGTGTGTAATCTGATTGTATCATCGTTTTAGGTGTCGATTGCGATGTCTCGTGACCCTGTATGCGTTGATCGGTGTTTCTCGGATTGCTGTCCGGGTAGGGTTTCCTTACTCAATTGGCTGTGGAATGATATATGTATCTATGTGACGATCTTTCTTATTGTTTATGATATTTTTATGATATGATTGTTATATGGATGTTACTGTTGGAATTTGGAGATGGTATTGTGAGCCATTGCGAGAGATGGTCTCACCCCATTGTTCGCCTCTTGTGTTTCTCGACGCAAGGGGAATGTGCACATTAATGGAATTGGGTTCGCTCATGCTTGAGCAGGGATTTTGGTGTTAAGGCTGTGGTCCCCATTGGCGGTGTGGATTACGTGTTGCGATGGGTAATCTGCTAGGGCTACAGACCTCGGTGTATAGTCGGTTATTGGTCACTATAGAGTTTGAAGGTGGTGGATTTGGTTCCATTGGATGTTTAAGTTTATATGTTGCTATGGTATATTATTGTATGGTTTACTGACCCCGTTGTTGCTTTCAAAACTGTAATGATCCATTAGAGGATGGTGAGCAGGCTGTTTGCAGGTTTAGTTGATGTTATGAATGCATTATTGCTTGGTGTTTATGTGGAATAGGAGATCGTCTGACATAGAGATGTCTGTAGCTTCTAGCAGAGCCAGTAGTTGTATCACTCTTTCATATGTATAGTTAGGTTGTTCTTCAGTTTCCACGATAACTTGTAATGTACTTAATAAATGTTCTTGAATGGTCAATTTGATATGTACTTACCTCGGGTAACCGAGAAGGTAGAACCCTTGGTTATCAGGGAAGGCCTAGTTAAGGCTCATTGGTAAGTAGGGGTGTTACATGTATGTTATTATAAGCATGCAGATGAAAGTGTAATGTGAATTGGATGGAAGTTGTTTGGAGTATATGGTTAATGTGTTGGAATGTATGAGCATGATAGGTGTATTGTTTGGTTTTTTACTTAGTAACATTTGACTAGGAGTACTTATATACGTATATGTGATGGCATGAGGGTAGTTCATTTTTGGCATGACTTGACCGAGTGGAGCAGGGACTCGACCGAGCCCCTGACACTCGACCGAATGGGTAGTCTGTGTGTTAGGATAGAAGTTTCTGGAAGTGGGTGACTCGACCGAGTGCGTAGGCACTAGGTCGAGTACCATGTACTCGACCGAGTACATAATGTACTCGACCGAGTGGCTTGTACTCGATTGAGTGCCCCTGGATACTTGACCGAGTACCCTCTTTGGGCAGTTTATGTTTGCTTTGCATCGTAGGTTATGTGCTTATGTTCGTTCACCTTTTATAGCTAGAAGAATGCCGCTAAAGAGATCAAATGCGTATATGAGGGCCACGGAGATGAGTGTTGAGGAGATTGCTCATATGATTGAGCATCAGGAGGCTCTTAAAAACGTGGGGAAGGCAAAAGAGGTGGTCATCGATGCTACCAAGATTAGCACCACCATCTCGCGCTTCAACTCTCCTACTTATGAGGGCACATGAGTGCCTAATTTGCTCGATAATTGGCATCGAGAAATGGAGAGTGTTCTGGAAGTGGTTAACTGTCCGGAGGACATAAAGGTGGAACAAGCTGCGTTCTACCTAAGGGATGAAGCTGGAGTGTGGTGGAGTCGTGAAAGGGATAGTGCTCGGGAGTTTTATAAGGACTTGGGTGAGCCCGCTATTCTTTGGCTGAGTTTAAGAAGCCTACGAGACATCGGTTTGTTCCGGAGCACATTCGGAATAAATTGAGAGCGGAGTTTGATTTTTTCCGTATGGCTAAGAGTATGAATGTGACGGAATACTACCGCAAGTTCAACGAGTTATCGCGCTAAGTGGACGACATGGAGTTGAGCCAACTGAGTTTTGCTCTCCGTTTCGAGCAGGGGTTGTTGCTGAAAAATCTTGGAGAAGTTACCTGCTGGGGTTCCTACCAACTCGAAGGAAGTTTATGAAAGAGCTGGCAATGCAGAAAGGTCGGTTGACATGGTAGGGAGGCCAAGGAGAAGGGAAATGAGAAGAGGAAGGCGGACCACGAAATGAGTGGGCAGTCAGGCTTCAAACGGGGTAACTACAACCAGGGAAAGACTTTCTCAGGTGGATCTGGCTTTAGTAGAGGATCGTCTTATGCGGGCTAATGATTCGTATTTATATACACTTTTATGCCTCCCCTTAGTCACTTTTTAGACGGTTTTGTGCTATAATATGTCATTTATATATCGTTATTGCCGGAATATCGATACTTCCGCCTTTTGGTGTTTTAATGCAGATTATATGCATTTGTGGAGCAATTGGATGATAATGAGCACCGCGGAGTCATCATGACGAAGTGCCAAGTCGATAGCACAAAAATCAAGGAGGAAAGATGGAAAGAAGAGAAGAAATAATAAAGACGAAGTACTGAGACCAGTTCCTCGATCGAGTATAGAGTTCCTCGATCGAGTATGTTGTGCTCGATCGAGTATGCTTAACTTAATCGAGGACCCACTTCGCTGAAGACTTTCCCGGAATTTTCCTTAAGCCAGTTTATTTGTAATATAAATAGGAAACTCGTGCTTTATTATTTGGTGACGCATTATTTACTCTAAAAACTCCTAGAAACCTTTAGTTTTAGTTTTATTATTATTATTACGGATCTAAGCACTCTCTCATTACGGTATTACTAATCTTTCTTTATTTATTGTTAATTCAAGTTCTAGTTTTACAATTGCTTTCTTGTTCATTGTTTTCATGCTTTAAATTATGCTTTTCCTTCACCTTATTGTTGTTATTATTATTAGTATGAGTAGCTAAATTTATAATCTAGGGTGAAAGGAGATCTAGGTTGTTAGAAAGGGGTTTATCTTAATGAATTTATTGTTAAACTGCTTTTAGTTGTTGTTTGATTGTTGTCTTAAATATAGTTAATTGATTTACTGATCAGAGTTAATTAATTAGTCTTGCAAACTAGGATTTTCACCGACTGGGATAAGACTAGTATAGACTGCAACAATTGAATAGACTAACTTAATTATAGCGACCCCGTGTTAAGTTTAGATCTAAAGGGCATATTTGAGTCGACCAATCATATGACCTTAAACAACATAACTGCTCAATTAATTTGTTAAATCATCACCTCCGAATAACTGACCTAGTGAACTTGATCCCTAGACTCTTTTAATATTTTTGAATCAGTCTTTATCTATCTTGCAATTAGTTTTATTTAAACAAACCAAAAATCTTCAAAAAATTGTTACCTTTAAGACGGACTTAATTAATAGCAAGCTAGATAATTACAGCCTCTCTGTGGATAAGATATCCTACTTACCACTGAATATTTGTTAGTAATATTTTAGGATTACTTTGATTAGGGATACGACTTTAGCCTTATCAAATTTGGCGCCGTTGTCGGGGAGGCAACTATCTTCTGTTTGTTTTTGTTTAAGTTTATCTTTTGTCTCAGGGAACCTCGGTTCCTTGAGACAATTTTTATATTTTTCTTGTTTTTTTCGTGTATGCCCAGGTCGACTAGGTTCGAGAATTTACCTTTAGATCCTGAGCCAGAGAAGACTTTTCGCTACAGTCGAAAATTTCAGAGAGAAATCAGTCAAGTGGAAGACTTGAGTACACTTGACGCCAATTACAAGCAATTTATTATCGTAGAAAACCCGTCCTTTGAAGAGGACAAACCAATTTATGCCACTAATATTCCAGTAGCCTATATGCCTACTCTAGCGAGTCATTTTGAGCCCACTCTAGCTTCCATCCCAAAAGGATTCAAACTCCCTACTACTATCAAAGGAACTTTTGAAATTCACCCATCCTACATCAACTTGGTGGAGCGGAATATGTTTGGAGGATGACCTGGAGAGGACCTTGCCAAGCATATGGTGAAATTCACTAACTATTGTTTCTCTATTCCTTTGACTGCTGGGGTAACTCAAGATCAGGTGAAGCAGGTGCTTTTCCCTTTTTCATTACGAGATGATGCAGCTGAGTGGTTACGTGACTTGGATATGGAAGTACATGGCATTACTGACTGGAATACGCTAGCTCTTGCCTTCTACAAGAGGTACTTTCCACCTTAGAAAACTAATGCCTTACGAACCAGATTACGAGTTTCAAGCAAGGTCCTACTGAAGACCTTAATGAGGCATGGGTTCCCTTCAAGAGACTAGTTCGATCCATTCCCCATCATGGTTTCCAGATTTGGTTCTTGTGCAATCGGTTCTATAATGGATTATATGATGACCATAAAGCTTTACTTGACTCTTCTACCAATGGGAGAATTCAGAATTACACTAATGATAACACTGCTTGGAAGTTAATAGACGAGATGGCTACTCAGACTTCTAAGTATGGTAATCCTAGAGGCAGTACAAGACGGAATGGTTCAGATAGTGCAATTGCAGCACAACTAGAAGCATTGACTGCCCAAATTGCAGAATTAAAGACTACTCACTCTTTGGCTAATAAACAAACGGTTCATGTCATGGTCCAGTAGGAGGTGCCATGTGAGAGATGTGGGACTGACGGTCATACTACGGCGCGATGTATGAGTTCCATTGAGCAAGTACACGCTTTTCAGTCTTTCAAGCAAGGTACTCCATATTCTACCTTCTTCACTGAGAGGAACCCGCAGAATAATGCTTATATCATCCCTCAGAATCGCGGCAATCAGCTGCAGGGCAATTTTGTCAGGCAGAACCAAGGAGGTCAAAGCTTTAATCAACCACAATTTCAGCAGACACAACCTCCTCCACAAGCTCCTACTAATGATCTAGCGGAGATGAAAGTAATATTGCATCAGAGTTTCATGATCCAGCAAAAGCAAGCATCTCAAATTTCTGAACTTATGGCTCACAACAAGATGCTAGACACTCAAGTTGCTCAGTTGGCGGTCCAAAATCCTTCAAAACAGCCCGAAAACCTTCCTCCTCAAGATAAACAAGCACATGAACAAGTCAACGCTATTTCATTGAGGAGTGGTACCACGTATCAATGTCCGAAGATGCCCACCGACGAAGATGATTCACTTCATATGCATACTAAAGAATTGGGTGAATTGGAGCTAAGTGATGAAGATAATATTAATATATCTCGTAATACGAAGAAAAGTGAGGAAAAGGACGATAGCATGGTCGCTCGATCGAGTACCCCTGACCTCGATCGAGGAACCTCCTCTGCCCAGATTGCATCCTCTCGACACTCTCGGGAACTCGATCGAGGTCATTCAAAACTCGATCGAGTACAGTCACCCTCGATCGAGGTACACCTATACTCGATCGAGGATCCTCCAGACCTGATGACGGTGATTTTAATGTCGAGAAAAAGAGGAAAGAAGCCGAGCCCATTAAAATTACATTGTCTTTTCCACACCGACTACAGAAATCAAAGCTTGATCAGCAGTTCGGGAGGTTCATGGAGGTAGTGAAGAATCTTCAAGTCAGTGTACCATTTACTGAATTGGTCACTCAAGTGTCGACTTATGCTAAGTTTTTGAAAGAGATCTTGTCAAAGAAGCGATCTTTTGATGAAATGGAGACAGTGGCATTCACTCAAAAGTGCACAGCTGCATTGCAAGCTAACTCACCCCCTAAGCTATAGGATTCAGGGAGTTTTTCAATTCCATGCCATATTGGTAGTTTAGATATTGATAAAGCCTTTTGTGATTTAGGGGCTTGTGTCAGCATCATGTCGTATTCTATGTGTAAAAAGTTAAATATGGGTTAATTCCGTGTTACCAATATGGCCTTTCTTTATAGAGCCCTATGAGTGTCTTAGACGATGTGCTAGTTAGAGTAGGAAAGTACTTTATTCCAGTTGACTTTATAATAATCGATATGGCCGAGGACTCTTAGGTTCCTATTATTCTAGGTAGACCATTCCTTCACACAGCGAGGGCGGTCATAGATGTGAGGGATTGTAGTCTGACACTAAGGTTTGGGGATGACAAAATTACTTTTGTTTTTGATAAAGCTTTAAAACACCCTGATTTAGTTGCATGTCATATGATTAATGTTGTTGATTGTACTATTGATGACTGCCCTGCTTTGTGTTTGGAAAGGAATTTGATTGACACTCCTCCTCTTGCGTCATATCGATGGAGTGCGGAGGTTGATGAGATCGAAAGATTGATCTATGGTGAAGAGCCTCGTCCTGAGACGATTTTCAGCCATGTTGATAGTGATGATTTGGAAGCTGAGCTCGATGCCTTAGAAGCTAAAATATATGGATATGAGCTAGTTACTTCTCCTTGTATGGGTGAGGTAATGTATTCTTTTCCCATTACTACTGAATTGGAAGGTAGTGAACCATCATCTCTACCTTTTATTCTGAACTATAAGCTTGATGAGCCTAGGCAATGTTTTCTATTGATTTTCTATGCTTCTATTATATCTTGGTGGTACTTATGCTTTTGTGTAGCACATGCGCATATTTTCGATCTACTTTTGAAGGCATTAAGTTGTTTTGATTATGCCACATTTGAGCATTTGTTTTATTAAAAAAGACGGTCGTCCGGGGACCTGCAACCGGTCACTACATCCCCTATTTTGCAGATGGTTTGGGGGAGTTAGCTATCTCTAGAGCTGGCACTATATTTTCATGTATTTACTTTTATTGTATTATCTCTAGTTCTTTAGTCTTTCCCTTTCCTTTGTTAGTAGTGTCCTTTAGGTTGCTGATGGTTTTGTGTGATTGCTTACTGTTAGAGTCACATTGAGGACACTATGACATTTAGGTTTGGGGGAGGAGTTTATTTATATTGTGCGTTTATATTCTGTTGTGTGCTTTTAAAATCAAAAATCCATAAAAATTAAAATTTTTAAAAAACCCAAAAATATATTTTTTATTTGTTTTATATGTTTTTAATTTGTTTTAGGTTGAGTCTTCGTGAATTATATAACAATGATGATAATTTGCATTGTTTTTTCATTTGAATCAAAATATAGTTATCCATGTACATTGTTTTGACCCATTAGTCATGAAAACAAAGCTCATAACTCGAGTCTTGACCGTATTGACATGCCTTATGCTAATTATATTTGACAAACTTATGTTGGTAAACTACTTAAGTTCTGAGGTCTATAGAGCTTCCTAGGCCAGGGACATTAATAAACTGGCCTCATTGTTATTTAGGCTTGAGTGTGGTTTCTCCTTGTGGAATGTGTAACATTAATTTGCATAAGTGTGATATTAGTTTCTTGATACTTCTATGCGTTCGTTTGACTTGAGTGCATGAGGAAAGATGGTTCTTTCCATTTAAATAAGCCTCACATAGCCAAATTGACTTGATTTTATACCCTTGCAATTGAGTTCATTATGTTTAGCTCGTTTGAATAATTATAGCCTTTTCCATATCCTTTCTTATCGCTATATTCCTAGAATTTGCCAACCTTATCGGGGCAGTCGTAATTGCTAACTTAGATACTTTGGTTGGGAAGGGACTTATTTTGTCTTTTGGGTGTAGCAAGTTGTTTTAGCAATTGTGTTGTAATTTTTTTATTTATCCCTTTGTGTCATGAAAAATAATATGGAGCAAAGAAGAAGAAAAAGAATGGAAAAAGAGAAAAGAATTGAAAAAAAAAGACCGAAAAAAAATGAAAAGAAGAAAAAAAAAGTGAATGAGATTTGCTCCAATGGTTTTGTTAATAGATTGTTAAGAAGGTTATTAGAGTCTAATACATTGTTGGAGAGTACATCCTTTAATCTCTCATGTGTTGTCAAAGTTGAGATTATTTCTCTAATCAGGTGTAATTTATGCTTAATATTTTAGATTTGGTCTTGGTTAGTAAGTGTATCTGCGACTACCGTCTTAGTCTCACATATCCATACGTGCCTTGGCACAAACCACTTCTATACATTTCACCCATTTGCCGCCTTTATTGTCCTGGATACATGTACTTTTGTCTATTTTGTGAATGCGTATTAGTTGGGGAAATTTCTATCACATTAGATTGCATGCATGTTTCATGAGTCGAGTGAGTGTTATTATTTATTTCTATCTTCACATATAACTCACCCTTATATACTTATGAGTACATGAGTGAATCCGCGAGAATCCGACTAATTTGTCTTGCAAGATCGAAAGGTATTTGGTTTTGTCTATACTTCGGTATCATGTAACATCTTGGGACTTGAGCTGCGTTTTTTGTTACCCGTGCCTTTGAATTTGTTTTATTGGTACAATTTGGTCATTAATTTGTTATAGATATGGATAGCTTGGGATTTGTATGTCCATTAACATTAGGTCTGAGTTATTCATTCACCATTTTGTATGTTTGTCTTTTGTATTATGTTAGTGTTTTGCTTGAGGGTAAGCAAAAGGATGGTTTGGGGGAGTTTGATGAGTCGTAGTTAAATACACTTTTATGCCTCCCCATAGTCACTTTTGAGATGGTTTTGTGTTATAATATGTCATTTATATGCCGTTATTGCCAGAATGTCTATACTTCCGCCTTTTGGTGTTTTAATGTAGATTCAATGCATTTGTGGAGCACTTCGATGGTAATGTGCACCGCGGAGTCGGCATGACGAAGAGGCAAGACGATAGCACGAAAATCAAGGAGGAAAGATGGAAAAAAGAGAAGAAATCATAAAGACGAAGTACTGAGACCAGTTCCTCGTTCGAGTATGGAGTTCCTCGATCGAGTATGTTGTCCTTGATCGAGTATGCTTAACTCGATCGAGGATCCACTTCGCTGAAGACTTTCCTGGAACTTTTCATAAGTCGGTTTATTTGTAATATAAATAAGAAACTCGTGCTTTATTATTAGGTGACGCATTATTTACTCTAAAAACTCCTAAAAACCTTTAGTTTTAGTTTTATTATTATTATTTAAGATATAAGAACTCTCTCATTACGGTATTACTAATCTTTTTTTTTTTTTTTTTATTGTTAATTCAAGTTCTAATTTTACAATTTCTTTCTTGTTCATTGTTTTCTTGCTTTTAATTATGCTTTTCCTTCACCTTATTGTTGTTATTATTATTAGTATGAGTAGCTAATTTTATAATCTAGGGTGAAAGGGGATCTCAGTTGTTAGAAGAGGGTTTATCTTAATGAATTAATTGTTAAACTGCTTTTAGTTGTTGTTTGATTGTTGTCTTAAATCTAGTTAATTGATTTACTTATCAGAGTTAGTTAATTAGTCTTGGAAACTAGGATTTTCACCGACCGGGTTAAGACTAGTATAGACTACGACAATTGAATAGACTGACTTAATTATAGCTGTTAGGTTCTTTAACCCTTTTAGTAGACTCCTCTAATATTGATCTAAGTTACTAATTAAATTAGATGATGTGATTATAGTTGCATGCAAACAAAAACAATAATAAAGAGAGAAAAATATAGTTTTCCTTAAATTAGAATATAGGAAAATATGGGCACAAGGAAGGACTCCTTCCAAC
>VHZZ01007489.1:58818-69507 GCA_009801015.1 Silene noctiflora | reverse complement strand
CTTTTAAGTAAAGTTTTAATTTTATGGTATTTGGATTGCTATACTTTGTTATACACTACGTCGGGAAACCGAGATGGTAGCATTCCTATTTGCTTAGGAGGCCTAGCTAAAGGCTCTTAGCCAAATGAGGGTGTTACACATACCAACCCTAGAAAAATTATCTTGCATATTACTCTTTTATTCATTCCTTTCCTTTTACCCTCAATCTAAACGATCCCTAAAATGTAATTAGGTAAAATGAAAATCCCTGCTTATTTAATACAGAATAATTAAAATGATTACTACTCGTGTTTTTTATTAAACAAAAAAAAAAAACAAAACAAATAAGATTATAAAATACTAAAATAATATTATATAATAATATATTTATAAATGCCTAAATATCATATAGTCTGAAATCATTACTACGTAATTAATTTTAAATGCTTTTGAAGTGAGCAGAACGCTTTAGTTCGGTCGGTTTTATCTCGATAAAGGTCCTGAAGCGTGCGCCTTGTTATTGAATGGAGTTTCCAGCAATCAATTATGGGGTACTTGGAAACCGTTGGAATTAACTTTGTACTATAATCAAACAAAGCACAAATAAAGCAGCGTTGACATATATACTAAATATAAAGACTCGTTCCCCTGCGAATTCTATGTCTATAATGACTCTAGTTTGTCATGGATACGGGCATCCTGTAATACCCATCCCATCGGGGGACCCGTTGACTGACCTTAGCTACCTTTGACCATGTTAGACTCGTTATAGACACAAGAACTCGACCTAGTACAGAACACTCAAGCGAATGCGACTGACTCGATCGAGTATGTTGGTACTCGACCGAGTGCGCGAGTGACAGCGTAATATAATGTTACGCGGAAGACATAACTCGAAATCATTTCATTTCTTTCTTTTCCACAACCCTAAAATCAGAACACCTTTTCCCTTACCTTTCACCTCCTTATATATCTTTCAAGCCTCTACCTAGGAGACCACCATGGGAATGGATGCGAGCGTCAGTTCCAGTCTAGTCAACCGTTCTTCTTGTGAGGTAAGTCATCGTCGTCATCTTCAAAGTCTTGGGTTAGGGTTATGGTTGTATATAATCTGGTTGTACCATCGTTGTAGGTATCGATAGCGATGTCCCGTGATCGTGTATACGTTGATTGGTGCTTCTTGGATTGCTATTCAGGTAGGATTTCCCTACTCAGTCGATTGTAGAACAGTATGTGGTATAATGTGACGATCTTTGTGTTATTCTTATGGTTGAGTTATTTTGATGTTATGGTCGTGTAATGGATGTTGGTGTTGGTGTTGGTGTTGGATTGTGAGCTATTGCGAGAGATTGTCTCACCCTCATTGTTCGCCTCTTGTGCTTCTCGACGCAAGGAGGATGTGCACATTAATGGACTTGGGTTAGGCGAGAGATGGTATCACCCCCATTGTTCACCTCTTGTGTTTCTCGATGCAAGGAGGACGTGCACATTAATGGACTTGGGTTCTGCGAGAGATGGTCTCACCCCATTGTTCGCCTCTTGTGTTTCTCGACGCAAGGAGGATGTGCACATTAATGGACTTGGGTTCGCTCGTTGCGATGATCGGTGCTTTGGTGGTACGGCTGCGGTCCCCACTGGTGGCGAGGGTTACCTGTTGCGATGGGTAATCTGGAAGGGCTACACTACACGGGGTGTAGTCAGTTACTGGTTACTATGGAGATTGGAGATGTTGGTTATAGGTACTGTGGATGTATATGTTCTGCTATTATACCGTTTTGTAGTACAGTTAACTGACCCCGTTTACGTTTTCAAAACTGTGATGATCCATTTGGGGATGGTGAGCAGGATGATTTGCGGGTTTAGTTGATGCTATTGATGCTTTGCTGCTTGGTGTTTTCTATGGTATGGGAGATCGTCTAACGTAGTGACGCCCTGTAGTTGGTAGTCGAGTCATCAGTTGTACTAGTCTTTCATATATGTATAGTTGTTTGTCTTTCAACCTTCGTTGTAACTCGTAACTTATTTAATAAACGTTCTTGGATGGTCAGTTTGATATATACTTACCTCGGGCAACCGAGATGGTAGTGCCCTTGGTTATCAGGGAAGACCTAGTTAAGGCTCCTTGGTAAGTAGGGTGTTACAAAGTGGTATCAGAGCCAGGTTTTGGAACCTGTAACAAATGAACCTAATGAACATAGAGTGTCAATTAAAATGAATCTGGTGTATGTATGTTGGGAGACCCTTTTGTTTGGTTTTGGGTGAGAATGCACCCTCATTCCAGAATCCCGGCCCCAATGTGCTTAAGCCAGTAATCTCGGGGTGGGATGGTGTGTTGAAGTTGCTTGTGTGTTATATGCTAAATATGCTTTTATTGTATGCGGTTATGTGTAGCAAATAGAAATGTGACATAGTATGAGGTATGAATGATGAATGGTTGTTTGGTAGATGTATGTGTATCAGTACTTGTGTAAGGTCGAGTACATGTTGATGTAACTGTTTTACTTGTTTGAGCATTGGGAAGTGGGGTATGCGGATGTTGTGTAACTTTTGAGTATGTGCAAGTTTTGAGCATAACGGTATGAGTATAATAGTGTGCTTTGAGTCGGTAGTTAAGATGGAATGTAAGGTAGTTAGAGTGTGTTTTGTATCTTTGGTATTTAGCTTTTGATAGCATCGTGAGTAAGAATTAATTAATGACAAGTTCCGAGACGCTTTTCGGACTCCGAACGACGTATTGTGTTGCAGGGACACTGATATCGACAATACAATTGTTTTATTTGACTTTGTTTTTTTGGGAACTCGACCGAGTGCAAGGGCGTACTCGACCGAGTCACGTTTACTCGATCGAGTGTGTAGGATACTCGACCGATTTCATAAATAGGAAGAACTTGGATAGTTGGATTGAATCTGCCCATTATCGACACTCTACCGAGTACCTTATACTCGACCGAGTGGCGGATACTCGACGGAGTGCCCCTAATAACCCAGAAATCGCGAATTGACTTTTACTATCTATAAAATTCGTTTTCACCCTTATTTCGACACAACACTCTTATAACTTTCTTTTAAACTCTCCCAAACTGATTTCTCTCATCAAAAGCTTGAAGGATCTTGTGTTACTACATCYCAACTCCGTCTTATTCATCCTTTTCTTGTTCATTCTCTTCCAATTTGCAAGGTAATGTTGTTTTCACTAGTTCTTTATGCTTTGATAACAAATCCCCAAATTAGAAGTTAGAAGCCTTAGTTTTATGCTTATATTTATGTTGTAGATGATGATGGAACTTGCTTTAGCTCTTGTTTTGATGCTAGAAACTGAAATTTTGAGCTAAATTTTGTAGCAATTAAATTCGGATTTTCTAGGGTTTCACCCCAAAATTTTGTTTTTGATACTTCAATTCCTCTTTTAAGACTAGAAAAAGGCTATAGGTTGTGTTTGCTGATTTCAAACAGCGAGAGGTTTTTCTTTCTTTAATGACTCGTACCATCCGGGCGACTAGGTGTGTGGACACAAGTATTTTGGAGGAGTTGGGGATTGAGGTCGACATGAGGCACATATTTGAGACCTTGGGATTGATGGGGTTGTATAGATTGAGGAGGCATTCCTACGAGTTCCTCACCTTGGAGTTTATGAGCTCTTTTTCCTAAGATGAAGATGCGGAGACTGTCTGTTTCAGGCTGATGAACAATGATTTTGACTTGACCATGGAGGATATAGCTGAGCATCTAGGGTTAGAGAAGCCTACCGCGGAGCACTACCTTGATGTGGCTAAAGGAGTGTAGAGTGAGTGAGTATCTTTCCTTACTTAACGGTACTGCAACCAATGTCAGTGTCATGCTTATCAACGATGTACAACACGTGACCCTGAAGATATTTCTGAGGTTTATGACTTGTCTGCTTTACGGGAGGAGTGACGTAAGTAAGATGAATTCTCACGAGGTGATGTTGTTGATGTCTTACTTGAACCCGCAGAGAGAGGCGAGGTTTTACTATAGTGCATCGGCCATTGTGTGCTCTAGCTTGGCGCTTATGGCCCAGTCACCTCACCGCCATCTCAGTTGCGGGGCCATAGCGACCCGGTTGGCCCAGAGGTTGGCCAATTTCGAGCCCTCTCACGACTTCGCGACGATGTTCAAGAGTGTGCCGGCGTTAGATAAGGATTCCTTTCTGCGTCAGAAGTGGCTAAGGGTATTGGACGATAAGACTTTGGCTTAGAGGGTAAGAGGCACGCTATGGATGAGGTTACCCGACCCGGCCAACCTACCTGAGACCGAGCACCTTGAGGAGTGCACTGATTCCATGGCACCACCTCACCAGACTTACCTTATCCCGCTAGCCGGGGGAAGGCGACTCAGACGACCCGAGCACCTAGGGGGAATAGAGCTACGAGAGAGGTGCCAGAGGTGACCCTTTATGTACCACAGGGAGGCCCCATATAACAGTATCTGGGATATCCTACGGTGCATGACCCACAGATGTAGGTTAGCGAGTTGACAGAGCGGATGTCCAACACTTTGGTGTTGAGGAACCTTCATGAGATGACTCGGCAGCAGGGCATAGGGACGGACCTTGCTCAACCAGCATGGTGAAGGGGACCTGGAGATGTCAGTGGTGTCTTCCACTGCTATGGGATGGACCGGTCTTCTTGGGGTGTGCCAGAGAGCTTTAAGAGATGGTGCTTTTCTGGTCCGTAGGGAGCCAACTACGGGAGTCAGCTTGATGCGCAGAGAGGATGTATGGGAGGTGTTACACCATCGGGCTATGGAGGAGGGTATGATGTTGTTGGATCCTCAGGTGCGGGGAATGAAGATGCGATGGATGATGACCCGGGCAGCTACCTTTCAGTTTCATGTCCTTTGATTGTTTTGTTGAAGTTTATTCATTTGGTGCCTAGTGGCACAAATCTTTTATTTCGGATTATTGTATGTGACCATAAGGCTAGGATTTATTTGTTTTCTTAGACTTTGCTTTGATGGTATCTTACTTTAGGTGGATTCGAGTCACCGTACTGGTTTCTATTGAAGGTAAACGTTGGTTGTCAGAATATTAGTTTCGTGGAAAATCCTTTTTAGTTTGAGTACTCGACCGATTGCACAGGAGGGACTCGGCCGAGTAGAGCTCACTCGATCGAGTACCAACTGCACTCGACCAAGTACCCTGTTTCTAGTGTTTGGATGGTATTCTGATTTATGACTACTCGACCGAGTACTCAGAGCACTCGACCGAGTACGTCTTACTTGATCGAGTGTCTTTTACTCGACCGAGTGGTAGTAACTCGACCGATTTCTAGTTGTTTTAACTTAGATTATGTTATGCTTGTATGGTATAGCTTTTATAGGGTATGTAGCGTTTGGTTAAGTCGTGGTTATGAGGTATGGTCTTGCTTAAGAAACGGTCATGAGTGGGTAACGGTTTTGTTGGGTAGCATAAGCGATGGTATGTCATGTTGGGGGTGACCCAAATCATTCGACTTCGGGTGTCTAGTCGACTTTTGTTTTCGACATTGTTGGTTGGTACCCTTTTTCCTGTATACATGGGAGTAGTATAGCGCTAGCGTGACTTTTGTCCTTGACCGCTCGGAGGATGAACTTCGGGGGCGAAGTTCCTTTTAAGGGGGGTAGAGCACATTGCGCGCGTCGATACAATTTGCACTATATGTTTCAATAAAACAGTTGTGGTATCATGTTAAGTGGTAGGTAGTCGTGGTATCATGCTAAGTAAAATGTTATGTACGCAGCTGTGCGTGTTTTATGTGAGTGGTATGATAAGACAAGTTATCACAACAAGTTATTATATGGTGTGTGTTGCGTGACATTTATGTATGGAACGAAATAGATGAAGGTGATGCGAGGTTGAGATTAGCGGAGGGTGACGATTAGGTGAGTTGTAATAGTAACGAGTGTGATCTATCCACTGGACCTGAGCGTTTGGACAAACTATGGTGTCGAGAAGTCGAACTTCGGGGACGAAGTTCTTTTTAAGGGGGGAAGACCGTAATACCTGTCCCATCGGGGGACTCGTTGACTGACCTTAAATACCTTTGACCATGTTAGACTCGTTGTTATAGACACAAGAACTCGACCTAGTACGGGACACTTGGTCGAGTGTGGGACACTCGACCGAGTGTGGTTGACTCGGTCGAGTATGTAGGTACTCAACCGAGTGCACGAGTGACAACGTAATATAATGTTACGCGAAAGTCATAACTCGAAATCATTTCATTTCTTTCTTTTCCGCAACCCTAAAATCATAACACCTCATCCCCTACCTTTCACCTCCTTATCTATCTTTTAAGCCTCTACCTAGAAGACCACCATGGGAATGATGCGAGCGTCGGTTCTAGTCTAGTCAACCGTTCTTCTTGTGAGGTAAGCCATCGTCGCCATCTGCAATGGGTTAGAGTTATGGTTGTATCTAATCTGCTTGTACCATCGTTGTAGGTATCGATAGCGATGTCCCGTGATCGTGTATGAGTTGATTGGTGCTTATTGGATTGTTGTTCAGGTAGGGTTTTCCTATTCAGTCGATTGTAGAACAGTATGTGGTATAATGTGACGATCTTTGTGTTATTCTTATGATTGAGTTATTTTGATCTTATGGTCTTATTATGGATGTTGGTGTTGGTATTAGATTGTGAGCCATTGCGTGAGATGGTTTCACTCCCATTGTTCGCCTCTTGTGTTTCTCGACGCAAGGAGGATGTGCACATTAATGGACTTGGATTCGCTCGTTGCGATGAGTGGGGCTTAGGTGGTACGGCTGCGGTCACCACTGGTGGCGAGGGTTACCTGTTGCGATGGGTAATCTGGCAGGGCTACACCACACGGGGTGTAGTCAGTTACTGGTTACTATGGAGATTGAAGATGTTGGTTATGGTTACTGTGGATGTATATGTTCTGCTATTATACCGTTTTGTTGTACAGTTAACTTATCCCGTTTATGTTTTCAAAACTGTGATGATCCATTTGGGGATGTTGAGCAGGATGATTTGCGGGTTTAGTTGATGTTATTGATGCTTTGCTGCTTGGTGTTTTCTATGGGATGGGAGATCGTCGGACGTAGTGACGCCTGTAGTTGGTAGTCGAGTCATCAGTTGTACTAGTCTTTCATATATGTATAGTTGTTTGTCTTTCAGGTTTCGTTGTAACTCATAACGTATTTAATAAACGTTCTTGGATGGTCAGTTTGATATATACTTACCTCGGACAACCGATATGGTAGCGTCGTTGGTTATCAGGGAAGGCCTAGTTAAGGCTCTTTGGTAAGTAGAGGTGTTATGCATCCACTATATATGAATTCGAGTAAGGGGTGCGGGTACGTATTTTGAAGCTCTTTAATCGAACACCCAATCTCGCACGCTCAAAGCGACCTTTACTAATAAATCGTGGTCGTTTAAGTGCAAAAATTTATAAAATGGGTTAGATGCATGGATGCGCATCCATTAGTTTAAGTTACCATGTAAATTTGATTAATGTCGGTTGATTTAGGCACGTAGGAAGAATTGATGTGGAAGTTGAGAGTTATATTGACTGAACATGTGAGAAACGAAAATTTAAACATCCAATTACAAAGCAAAATTGATGAAACTTAATATGACCCCAAATGTTCTTGAAGGTTTTGAAAGAGAAAGGTTAAAATGGTGCATTGAAAATGTTGAATATTTAATTGAAAAGGGATTGCATTATGTATAAGATGGCCAATCCCGATTAATAGCGTGATTAATAAAAAGAAATAATAGGAATCACCGAGGCCGGTGTTAGAAATTGGAGGCAGACAAGAGAGGTGCGGGTTAGCTTACAATCTATGCAAGAGGCGTGGGGTCCCTAGCCAGCCTTCCGGGTTGTTTGGAGCGTTTTCGAGAAAGAAAAGTAGATTAAGTAATATAGATGAATGCATGAAATGAATAAAATAAGAAGTATGAATTCAAGTTTACATTTTCTAAGTGATTACGATGTCATGTACGTTGTTAAAAGTACTATTGTTGATTTTATGTTGATTAAAGAAAATGAGGGGGGGAGGGCGGGGGGTGTTAGTTTATAAATTAAGTGATTGTAACACTCTCATTTAATAAGGAGCTTTAGCAAGACCTTCTCTAATAAATCAGAACGTTACCATCTCGGTTGCCCGAGGTAGAGTATATCAAATTGAAAATACAAAAACAATATAACTTATAACTCAAAGTGGAAACTCTATTACAAGGCAACTGCAATTAAACAATTGACAGCAGATATTACAAGCGACTTGATTTCTACTGGGTATACTAGGTGGAACTCGACGACATCACGTGCCCTCCAAGCATCCTGTCACAGCTCACAACAATCATCATACACCTGATAAGACTACCTGCTCACCATTTGCCAGCAATATCAAATGGATCACCGCAGACAAACAAAAGAACAAGAAACAACATAAGCACCACACAAAGTCAGTAACAAAACATGACAAAAGTAGGACAACAAGCATAGTAAACATCATAAATATACACATTAATACTAATCTCCACCAACTCCAAACTCCATCGTAACCAGAGGCTCTCATCGCAACGAGTAGCCGTGCTCCCATCGTAACGAGTAACCCACCCCTGCCTATGTCAGCCGACAGCACTGCACATCAAAATCTCTGCTCATCACAATGAGCGAACCCAACTCATTAATGTTCACATCTCCCTTATGACGGGAGTCACAAGGGGCGAAACATGGGGGTGAAACCATCTCCCGCCATGGTTCCACGGTATCCATCTCAACTCCTCCAACAACCAATAATTATAATCAACAACAATAAAGTAATCACACTGTCAAACAATCACAGTAATACAGTAATTCAAAAACTGTACTGAGTAGGGAAACCCTACCTTACGAAACTCCATTGCCCGAGCGAACCATCACGTCAATGCTAGCAAGTATTAACATCACCAACACGTACGGAGAACATCTAGACTCTGAAGGTGAGAAATATCTGACTCGATGAATCCGCGCCCACGCTACGCCCTTCCCGGAATAAGGTTCACGGTGAGGGTCAAAAGAGTAGTGAGAGATGAAAGGGATAGGGAGAGAGTTGTATTAGGTTTAGAGAAATGGTAAAAATTATTTACGAAATGATTTAAGTCGCGACCTTCGTGTAACATTATAACACGTTGTCACTAGACCACTCGGTCGAGTATGGAGCATACTCGACCGAGTAGACCACATTCGATCGAGTACCACAGACACTCGACCGAGTGACTCTGACTTGGTCGAGTACTTGGTCTCAAAAGGCACTATAACTCCCCTACCTCTCCCGGTAAAGATTCCGCAAGGTTAAGGGTCAGTCAACGGTCCCTAAAGGCGGGTATTACTGTGATAATATTAATATTATATAATAAAATGGATAATTCTTAGATTGATAAAATTAATTCAAGTTGTTATTTACAAATGATGTTTAATGGTATGAAACCGATGCAGTAGGATTAAGGATATTAATCCTGATCAAAAGAAAGTAGAAAATAAAAGAGAGAATAAGAAAGAAGGAGAAAAATAGAAAATACGGGTTGACTGCATCCGACAAAAAAGGGTTGATTAAGGCGTGGGGGCTTCACGCAGACCTCGGATGAGGCACTAGCCTATTGCGAGGGAATCAGGCCTCTAGCTGGGTGAAATCGAAGTTCGTTTTTTATTCATTTGAGATCGTATTATGCTTCATTTACATAAATTATATTACAAAAATGATAAAAATAATAAAGAGAAGGATTATTACGCCCTCAAACTTACATGTTAGATGCTAACGAGAAATCGAGAAATAACCTTCTTGTAAGCCGAAAACTCGATTTTAAAAATCAAACTTATAAAAAAGAGTGTTGCTTTTACTTTTTACGTAAAGTGTACGAGTCAAATGGTTGGACAAGTTGTTTAATGTATGTCGATGATACCAAACAAAATGTGTAAAACTTATGAAATTAGATCATTAGGTCTGATTCAAGTGTCGAGATTTTAACTTAGGAAGTTGAGTCTATAATGCGAAGGGAAAAGAGAATGGCCGGATACTCGCATACCCTATAATATGGTCTAGAAGTATCTAAATAGGGGTGTTTTGACGATATATATTTTGCATTCTAGTGGTGTTTTTGCAGTAAGTAGACTATACAACCCGTTGTACTGGTTGTATAGAATAGAACCCGAGCTTTATAATGTGTTTACTTGAACTTAGACCTACGGATCACGAGCTTTTTTTGAAAGAATCCGAGCTCCATTATAAAAATACTGAACTTAAAAAATTATAATGAAATTCAAAAATAATATATACGAGCTCAATTGGATTTTAATTTTTGACATTAAAAAAATAAAATATAAATAAAAAATTATAAAAGTTCGAAAAAAGTACACCTAAACTCAATTAAGTTAATTATGGTTGTACACTGCTCTTGTACAACCATTTTAGATTATGTGTATTTTAACCCGATCATCATCAAAGCGTTTTCCGAAAACCCGCAAATATCGGGTATCTACAATGTGATACAAGAATCTCACTTAATCTAAAACTACTTAGACTCTGTTCATTTGGACTGAAACGAATCTGATCTGAACTGAACTGAACTTATAGGATCTGAACTGATTTGAACTGAACTTATAGGATCTGAATTGAACTTATTGGATCTTAACTGAACTGAACTTATAGGATCTGAACTGAACTGAACTTATAGGATCTGAACTGAACTTATTGGATCTGAACTGAAC
>VHZZ01007489.1:15769-46426 GCA_009801015.1 Silene noctiflora | reverse complement strand
TGAACTGAACTTATAAGATCTGAACTGAACTGAACTTATA
Organism: Silene noctiflora; assembly: GCA_009801015.1. Taxonomy (NCBI): domain Eukaryota; kingdom Viridiplantae; phylum Streptophyta; class Magnoliopsida; order Caryophyllales; family Caryophyllaceae; genus Silene; species Silene noctiflora. The sequence continues at coordinate 46,386 of VHZZ01007489.1, read as the reverse complement.
TGATCTGAACTGAACTTATAGGATCTGAACTGATCTAAATTTATAGGATCTGAACTGAACTGAACTTATAGGATCTGAACTGAACTGAACTGAACTGAACTTATAGGATCTGAAGTAAACTTAAGTTAAGTGACTTTAAGTCCAAAAGAACAAGGCCTCATTGGTAGTATATTTATTTTGATAGAGTCCGTGATCAACAACTTGACTAAAGATATTCTAATAGTAGATCCAACTCAATTTTACAAATCTGTATATAAGCACAAAATAAGCATTTAACACTCACAATTATACTGAGTAAAACTAAAAAAAGTCAGTCCACCACCTGTAAATCAGTCTGCAGCATCAATCAACCATTAATCTACAATTCTCCATCAACCATTCATCCATCACAACAAATGCACATGATTAATCCCATATAACAATATTATTATTATTTTCTGCAGATCACAGAACCATAAATAAAGAGAAAGCATTCTTCAAACTACCATAGAACACGACAGCTCTTCTACCCACCAAACCCATACTATTACTCAACTCAACTTTTTTCCCTTCTTTGTCAGTTGTCACACTGATGCAGTCTTGTTTTTCAAGTTCTATATTGTCGGCAACTTCTTATACTATTTCTCAATTTCTTCACACTCCAAAAACAGTCAACTTATTTTCAATTATTTTGTAAAAAACTTAATTTGTTCAAATTAAAATGTTGGTTCAAGATCCATCATCATACCCACCAAAATCAACCAAAACCCAGGTGAGGAATTCAACAAATTACCCTCCAAATCGTTTTTCTGAATCAAATGGTCTTGATTTCACAACATGGGTATCTGATAATCTGTACAAAATTGTCACAATTTTAGTAGTGATTGGTACAGTAGCTGCCCTTTTCTTTTTAAGAAATGTTGGTGATTCTGCTGCTCTTCTTTGTTTTGAGTCCAAAACACAGCAAATTGAGGCAATCCACTATCCTAAAATTGATTGGAATTCTATTGTTCGCATTACGGATAAAACGACTCCGTATGCGAGTTTTAGGACTGATAAATGGATAATTGTGTCTGTTTCGGGTTATCCGACCGATTCTTTAAAGGGTTTGGTTAAGATCAAGGGTTGGCAGGTGCTTGCAGTAGGGAATTCTAGGACTCCTAATGATTGGTACCTTAAAGGTGCAATCTTTTTGTCATTAGAGATGCAATCTAATTTGGGTTTTCGGGTTTTGGATTACTTGCCTTATGATTCTTATGTTAGGAAAAGTGTTGGGTATTTGTTTGCTATTCAACATGGTGGTACTAAGATTTTTGATGCTGATAATAGAGGTGATGTGATTGATGGTGAGTTAGGGAAACATTTTGATGTGGAGTTGGTTGGGGAGCAGGCTAGGCAAGAGATTATATTGCAGTACAGTCATGAGAATCCAAATCGGACTGTTGTTAACCCGTATATTCATTTCGGACAGCGGTCTGTGTGGCCAAGGGGGTTGCCTCTTGAGAATGTGGGTGAGATTGGTCATGAGGAGTTTTATACTGAGGTGTTTGGTGGGAAACAGTTTATTCAGCAGGGGATCTCTAATGGTCTTCCTGATGTGGATTCGGTTTTTTATTTTACGAGGAAAGCAGGGTTGGAATCGTATGATGTTAGATTTGATGAGAAGGCGCCTAAGGTTGCGCTGCCACAGGGTATGATGGTTCCTGTGAATTCTTTTAATACATTGTTTCATACTTCGGCCTTTTGGGGTTTGATGCTTCCTGTTTCTGTTAGTACGATGGCGTCTGATGTGTTGAGAGGTTATTGGGCACAGAGGCTGTTGTGGGAGATTGGTGGGTATGTGGTTGTTTATCCTCCCACAGTTCATAGACATGATAAGGTAGAGGCATATCCTTTTTCGGAAGAGAAAGATCTTCATGTGAACGTGGGTCGTCTCATCAAGTTTTTGATTTCGTGGAGATCACATAAGAATAAGCTGTTTGAAAAGATATTGGAACTGAGTTATGTTATGGCAGAAGAAAGATTTTGGACTGATAAGGATGTCAAGTTTACTGCAGCTTGGCTCCAGGACTTGCTTGCTGTTGGGTATCAGCAGCCCAGACTAATGTCCTTGGAATTTGATAGGCTTCGACCTACAATTGGTCATGGAGATCGGAAAGAGTTTGTCCCTCGAAAGTTGCCATCCATTCATCTCGGGGTTGTAGAGACAAGTAGTGTCAACTATGAAATAGGGAACTTGATCCATTGGAGGAAGACCTTTGGAAATGTTGTACTAGTTATGTTTTGCAGTGGTCCTGTTGAGCGCACTGCCTTGGAATGGAGATTGCTTTACGGGCGGATCTTTAAAACAGTTATCATTCTGTCATCGCAAAAGAACGTAGAGTTAGTCGTTGATCAAGGCCAGTTGGATTATGCATACAAGTAAGCCATCTTCTCTGTTATAATTGACTCCTCTCTCTTGCATAGCACTCCCAGCTAGTTGTATATTAGATTCTTAATATTGCTAGATGTTGGACAGTGGATTGATCTCTGTGATATCATTGAACAAAGTTGCTTGAATTATCAGGCTCCGGAAATGTTAGCCTCTGTTAGTGTGCATAACATTACACCTGATCCTGTAACTGTCTATTTTTCACCTACTCACTAAAGTACCACTCGCCTAATTTAAGTGCAGAAGCCTTACAATAGCTCCAATCGTATTTCTATTTTTGAGGAGCAAGTATGGAAGAGGTGTAAGAGTAATACATGACATAAGGACGTGCGTGGTTGGGGGTGCCATTCACCCATGACATAGTATGATATGAATATAACTTAGAAAGCAAGCAATTAGGTGTAGCTATTCAAATAGACCTAATACCGGGCTCTCTTGCATTTTTCCTTCATTGCATGTTATTTCCACAGCCCTGAAATTAACTAGTTAGCTTCTGGGTATTACTTCTCCCATTGTCTGAACGGAATCCCTTGTTCACATTAAGGATTTCTTTGTCTTTTATGGGATGTTATCATGTTAGCATCTTAAACTGCTGAACGTCCTCTTTTTTTAGGCAACGTTTTAAGCAATCATATTTGCTCTCTCATGTCACAATATCCTGTTTGTTTTTGGCAAAAACCATGTATTTAGTAATCGCACTTGTTTATATAGTGATCATTGTAGGATCAAGGTTGTAAAATACCACTTGCTTATAGATGCATGCTATCAAAAACGGAAGTCGTTTTTGTCAGCTTATTATATACACGTATTTTAAAATCAACCCAATTTAGTAATACCCAGTCATTTCAGTTAAGTAGGATTCTAGGTCATGTTTTAGGAAATTGGGAAGAATTTCAAGCAAGTAACAAACCTCAAGATGAAGAAGACAAATAACAATGCCTACATCTGCTAAACACAGCAACAAGACCATTATTAAACACCTAGAAGTAGTTATTGTCCTTGCAATTAATTTTTTTTGTGTTTTCTTTCATGATATTGCCTGTAATAGCAAGCTTCTGCTTACGGTTTGTCCAATACAGTGGCCAACTGGCTGGCAACTGATATAAGCAGCTCTGAATTAGTGATACTGACTAGTTTGTCGACTGCTATATTAATGTGATTACAGGCAGCTTCCTAGGATAATGAGCAGATACACAAGTGCTGATGGATTTCTCTTTCTCCAAGATAATACCGTCCTTAATTACTGGAATCTTCTACAAGCTGACATGAGTAAACTTTGGATCACTAACAAGGTAATATGACTGGTATATTTTAGTGCGCACCAAGTATATTCTACCATAATATTGAGTTATTCGACTGTTAATGGCTTTAGATGTAAGCATCATCAATGCTATATCTCCCTCTATCGTCTATATCTAACAAGATTGGTGGCATATAGGTCTCAGAGTCGTGGACGCCTGTGTCCACAAACAGTGACGATTGGTTTGTCAAACAATCAAAAATGGTTAAGAAAGTAGTGAACACAATGCCAGCTCACCTGCAAGTAAACTACAAGGAAGCCGCCAACAAGGGTCATATCATTGTTTGCAGCTCGGAGGTGTTTTTTGTTCCCAGAAGATATGTGGAGGACTATGTAGAGCTAGTGGGTTTAGTTGGTGATTTGGAAATACATCACAAGATTGCAACACCCATGTTCTTTCTAGCGATGGATACGCCTCAGAATTTTGACCCAGTTTTGAACACCATGTTGTATAAGAAAGAAGCACCACCTGCCAATACAACCTTCTATTCTGCTCAGCTGCCTGCAATTCACCCGTGGAGCGTGTCAAGTGAAGAAGAATTCATCAAGCTCATCAGAGTAATGGCTGCAGGCGACCCTCTTCTTATGGAGTTGGTTTAAATAGGCAAAGATAGAAGGGTGGGACGATCTGTTTTGCCAGTTTAGAAACAGCATCATACACGGGACAGCAGTTTAGAGGATCATTTGCAAGTAATGTGACAGTCATGAAGCTTCTTTTACGCTTCTTTGTAATTCCTGTCCTCAAGGGGTTTTGTTGTTTTTGTAGATTTGTCCCATTTATTATTCAAAAACTCGAAATTGCAAAGAAAACTGTAGAAATGTGTTTATTCTTTCATAGCATTCTTTAAAATACATGTAAATTTGTGTTCAACCTGAGAATACAAGTCTGTCAACTGCTGAATGCTATATGTGAATCCACTTCAGATGGCCTCGAGAAATGTCAACCCCGTCCGCTATCCTGAAGAGAGTTAGGTGTTGGTATTGATTAGCTTGTAAGCTTGCTAATGGTAGATTGTTGGGTTGTAGGAGGGACCAATTATCTTTGTTATGGGCCATACAACTAGTGGTGATTGGTCAAGTGAATCTAGTGAAAAATACGCATTTCTTCCTCTTCCAATCATAAATCATGAGGGTACAGACAAACTTGACCCCATCGCGACAACTTCTTTCACTTCAAGAACCCCCCGAACCACATCGATAGCATCTGAAGCTACATGACAACAGCCTACTAGGAGAAGCTTATACACAAAATTAACACATTTGTGTTCATTTAATTTTGTCCAAACAAGTTGGCGTTTCAGTTTAAATGAAATAAAAAGTAATCGGTTTTTCTACATACTACCTCTCGGTTTTTAATTTTTTGCATGTTATCCTTTCGTTTTTTAAAACATCAAATAGTACCCCAAAACTTTGGTCGTGTTGGTAATGTTCAACCGTGACCTTTAGTAATAATTCTGTCACTTTGCTTTGTTAAGTGCTTATGTGGCTCCGCCTCCGACTTGACATGACAATAATGTGGCAATGACATGGACTCAAAGATGACACGGATTATGACATTCTTGCCTTTAAATTAGCCCACCATTAACAAAATTCTTCCCTTTGTTAGGGCCTAGGGGCATCACATAGGTTTAAAAACGAACAAGTATCACGTATAAAAACCTAAACATAAACATAAAATAAAATACAAGACCGTCTTGAATATATCTAAAGTAAGATTCCATACTTCTGTATACTATTCCATTTGAGTAATTTAGAATTAAGGCAAAACCACCCTTAATAAAGCCGTAGACGTGCAGATTAAAGGGTATTACATCCTTGAAAAGTGACATATACACTTAGAATTCTAGTCAACCTCCATATCAGACACGGCTGCCTCCAAGATTTGCAGTAGCTCCTTCACTCTCTGCTTGGTTAGTTCTACACATTCCTGCAGTTTTCATCATACCATCCTTAAGCAATCACATTTTCAAATACCCAACTCACAATCGCTTTGAAAAAAATTCCAATTACTCCGTAGCTTAAATTCATGCTTTGGACCATGATCCTACCAAATTTGAAACAACATTTCCTAGCCACGTTATGTAACATCAAATCCTCCTACTCGTTCAAATGTACTTATGAAGATGGGAAATAAAGGATACTATCCAGTATAACCTATAGTGGATATATGTTCAGATGAGTAAAAACTAACTTGCAGTGAAAAAACAAAACTCGCCTGAATAGCTTTTGAGTAGCCCAGAATTTGTCCGCCAGGCTTGTACAAAGAAACGAGTTGATCAGCAGAATCCATAACCACTGTTACTGAAGTTTCTATTATCGACTCTTCCTCTGCTGTAGGGTCTGGTATTATGTAATTCTTGTGTAGAATACACGTAAGTGACAAGGGAATGCTTCTGAGACTCAGTTTTCTTTTCTCTTTGTTCACAACTTCCTTCTTTGACTTGCCTGCCTCTTCCTCTGTTACGATAAACACTCTACCTTCTTCGTTTAAAGAAACAACCGGAATTTGCACTGCAGTTCAAGAATGTTTCAAACAAAGACATAAATTACACTAAAATTGTAAGTGATTGAATGAGTAGAATATTACAAAAAACCCATTGAAGACAAATATCTTCATTTTAAAGCAGAGACAGCCTTCTTGGAACCAGGGACAACAAAGATGACGACAACGCTGCCTTGAAAGAATTTTAATGTGGCTAACAAGAAATATATCAATATTATCAAACTTGAAATATAACCTTTCACCCCTCAAAAACCGAAACACCAGAGCAGTAGCTGTAGCCCTAAACAACCAGCCCTTTTTTCACATGTCAAAGATAGCTGTTGTCTTGCATTGTCAATAGATTATAGATGCAAGCCTTGTGTTCCTAATGACCTCATTCCATAAATCAGTCCTCCCTAGACACATCCAAAGTAGAATAAAGCATATACAGCACTCTTTTTTTTTTTCTACTCATGCTATCAGAAGATGATTTGCTGGCACAATACTCTTCACTTTTAGGGTCATACCTTTTATCAAAATGACACTTAAGGATAAGAATAAGGGATCCCTACCTGCCATTCACTATATGACACTTCTCCTCACACCAATGGTATAAAATCTCAATCTGACCTCACAATCGGTTCTCATGGCCTGATTTCGGTTGTTGTATACCTCTTTAGAATATGGTCAGGGCAACTTTCAAAAATTTGATAATTCGGTTGTTATGTGGTGTTTGGCCTTGATTTAACACCATGTCTAACATACTAACAGAAGAAGAAAGAAATACACGCATGCCAAAAGAGAAGGAAGAGATCGTTTTATTAAGCATCTAATGTAATTTTTGACAGTTTTAAAACCTTATTTGTCAAAACTCTATATTTCACTGCATTGATAAAAAAATTGAATAAACAAAATCTTTATATATTTCAAGATTTTAAAAGCCCTGCAAAAATTTTCAAAAAAGTGTTCGCAAATGCACAAACAAAGAAACGACCGTGAAAAATAAATACAAAAGCCAAAACGAAACACCCAATATAATAGTTATACACCCCAAGGTAATAAGAATACATAATACACAGCAGATTAGGGTTGCTGAGCAACTTACAGTGAGAAAAAGCAGCAGCTGCTGAAAGTAATGCAGCGTCAAAAAGACCACCGTCAGCATCCAAACAGCATATATCCTGCAAAAGAAAAAAAGCAATAATAATTCTAAACAAGATACTGAAATTAGAAATTAACATGTTTATAATCTTGGCCCCCCACCCCCACGCACAAATAAAACACATGTCTGTCAAATAAATTGTCAGACAATGCAGAACAATATCAGAAAGCATAATTACCAGATAGGCCATCCAAGCAGCTTTTCCACTGACCAAGCACAACTCTTTCAGATCTATCATCCCAGCACTATGGACCACAAACAGAAAGTGTCTCAAAATATAATCCACAATTATGAATAAAAGAAGCTTCTCAAGAATGTCATACAAAACAATAATTGAGGGAACAACTCAATACAGAAAACAGCAAATTGCACAAAAACAATCTTATTGAGCACCATAGAATACTTTTTTGTATGAACAAATCGTCAAAGAATAACATCATATATGCAGACGATATATATATTAAACCTCAATTTAACTTTGCGGCTGCAGGCGCAGAAGAAAATTGGGAAGGATCCATTAGTCATAATTTGATTAGGTTTGAAAGTGATCCATAATATGATTCAATTTGAGTTCAGGGGTTACATTGATGATAAAACAGTATAATCCACCCTAAGCAATAGCAGGCCGCAATATGTAATGAATGAAAGAACTGCACCAGGCTCCCTTAACATAGTTCATCATATGTACGTATCTACCGACACACCAATTTGAACATCCATTGACTAGCCTGGCTGTGATACACTTATAACGCAATCCCCATATCCAGATTGTGAAGGCCATTAGTTTAAATATCCTTCCTTTACTCACTAATATCCTATTGAAAGAGCCAGTTCTATAGGTTAACACACATGCTTTGACGCTTGACCTCAAAACAGTGAAGAGAGTATGTTTCTTCCAACTTAAGAGTACCATAAATGAAGAACCGGGATAATTGAGCCATTGGTGCTAATGTCCCAACTTGGAAAATATTTCTAAATGGATGACAAAGCAACATCGCTATAAATCGCAAAAATACTACGTAAGAAAGCTGAAAGATAAAAGTTAGAATTAGCAAGCAAGAATTGGCATGCCTCAAAATGGTGTCAGCTAATTGCTTTGATATAACCGGAGCAGCCTCAGCAGGTCTGCCAGGCCTAACAATGGGAGAACAAATAGGAGGCATATGAAACTCAATTGCTGCAAACAAAGAACAGAATTATTACATGGATGCAAAATCAGAACCCGACACAGAAGAGAACTTGGGAGTAAGGACTCTGACCTATGTTCCCCTCATCTGGTGCCTCCACTGAAGGAGTCATAATCTCCATCTTTATCGCCGCCAACATTGTCTACATATAACCACAATGAATACCCAAAAAACTACAATTAGGAAAATAGAAAATCCAATGTGGTAAGTAACGAAGTATAATCAGGTAATCAGTCAGTGGCGGAACTAGGGGTCTAGCCGGGCAGTGACCCCCAGAAAAGGAAATGTTTTTGCCACCTAAATATAAATCCAATGTGGTACAGTGGCGGAACTAGGGGACTAGACGGACAGTAACCCCCAAGACATGGAAATGTTTTTGCCAGCTAACTATAAATCCTGGTTCCGCTACTGAACAAGAGTAATGACTTACAGTGGAACCGATTTTAACAAGAGCGGAGCCATTAGCAGAAGAAACAGCACCAAAGGCGACAGTGGTGTCTCTAGAGTGGCGAAGCGGGCGGGCATCAGGCCTTATGGATTTATCAAAATGGCGTTCGTAAAATTCAAGCGGATATAACCGACGAAAGGCTTCAACTTCAGTATCAGCAGACATATTTTCAGAAGACCCAATTGACGGCACCATATTTGCTTCAATTAGTAGTATGCTCTGAAATGGTTAAACAAAGTCTCGCTATTTAAAAAAGCCCTAATTATGTAGTTCAACTTGTAAAAGGAAGAAGAGGATTACCGGTTTGAAATATAGGGCGGCTGTGGAAAGCTGGCGCCGTTAATCAGGGGTGGTGGTGTCAAGTTCGCGGCTCCGTCTTGTTGCTATTCTCCCTACTAATTACAATACCGACTACGACTAGTTTTCCTAGAGTTTTCAAGTTCGGAAAATTACGAGTACCAAAGCCTAGATAGACACTGGGCTGGGTGAGTCATAGGTAGACCTGACAGTCGGGTCTTGACCAGTGTCTAGTTAGGTTGGGTTTAGGTCATCTCTTCGGGCGCAAATTGGGTATAGGCAATTAGGTAGGGATGTTGGGTAGAGGTACTTTAGTCAGGTTTTATTAGATATGACATTCACATCACTCTGGTCGGTTATGGATTGGGTTAAACAGGTTGGATTATATCAGGTTCGAGTTGTGTAGAGTCAATGACGGTTGTAGTCGATGATAGATCGTAAACGGGAGACAAGTCGCGTTGAGTTCGGCATATATTTACCTTATCTATTTGGTTTTGGAAGGGATTTCACCTAAAGCTTCGTAGAAGTGTATTATTTTAGTTTTAAGTGAACAACCAAGATAAATGTCAATTTGTTTTTATTTGCACCATTATTAAGCTAATTCGTTATCGGGTCATCCATCAAGTTGAGTCAATACCGGGTAACGGATTACGTTAGTTCGATTCAAGTTGGATTTGGGTAAAAACTAAGAAGACTGTTATCGGTTAACATTTTAGCCTCGGGTTGGATCGGTTTCGATTCACCCAAATACAGGTTCCATCGGGTTAGGTTTCGTGACGTTTGGGTCCGGTTCTCGGATCGGTCAGCTTTAACACGCTCTACGTGTAGCCTAGATTATATTAACATAACTATTAGTGCATAACTTCTCCGTAGCTAACGAGTACTTGTGACTTGTGAGAGTGTATTAATCAAGATGATCAGTAGTAATATAACAGTGTCACATGCCGAGGGCAATCAAAAATACGATGGACAGTGCGAGTATAGTTATGTCTTTGGTAGATATCAGAAAACATCAAAACCACAGCCGGAAACTATAATCATTGCATCAACGAAGTCGATAAAACATTTGTGTTCATGTCTTCAATTTAGGACAATTGTGTTTTATTTAAGACTGTCAATCTAGTTTCCTTTCTTGATGATCAATAATAATGAGGACCACAATCCCTCAAATACAACTCAGTAACAATATATCTACAAGCTATCATTCAAACTCTATCAACAAAAACTGGTCATCAACAACAAACATGGAGCCATTATCATTTCAACCCGACGCAAAAAATCCAGTCCTGGAAAGACGGTCAACTTGATGCAGAAAAGGCATGCGGCTAAGTTCCCGAGTTGGAGATAAGTGGACATGGAATTCTCCATCCGATCAGCAGGAAGAGGCTCTGACCATCAGCTCAGGTGGAGTAATAGGGAAGTACCCCAGCAAATAAGGTACGGGCTTGTCACCACTACCAACTACACTTTCTTCTACTGTTTTCCTATTTCCCCAAGTTACACCAATGTCATCTCTTTCCATTCTGACTTGCGACACTGATTAGCTTATCTAATTCTTGTGCATGGACTACTTTACAGTTTACAGTCACTATTTACCGACTTGTACAGTTGTACTCTTTTCAAGCCCTTTCTTCAACGACTTCAGGCGTGGTTTCATACTCTTTAGATAGCAGGACTGAAGGTGAACCATAGACTTCAAAACGTCAATTAATGTAGCCTCAATCTGAGCCCCGTTAGGTTCGAGGATTCCCAAAGCTCGTGCAACGGCTTCCATGGTACTCATGCACCCTCTGAACGGTTCCTTCTTCAGAATGAGGTCTGAATCGTATATGCTCCCTCCACTAACCTCATAATCACAATTAAAATGCACGGCTGTTGCAAACTTTGATATAAATGGAAGACTTGCCGTCATCATTTCCTTGGCATGTTTCCAAGTACCATCAAATACAATCATCACACACCTCTCTGTACATGAGTCAGCCACTGATGATTTCCACTGATCAATATCTATTGAAGGCATAGATTTTGTACCTGCATTGACAGCAAAAGAGAAGGATGGTACGAAAATTACTCACTGATCCCGAGGGGAATGGGAGCACGATATCTATCAAATAACTAGTCTAACTCCAAACAATGAACTTGATTCTATTGAGCATTACATTGCTTATAATCTACACCGCACTCTTCTCATTATAATATGGAAACGATGGATTATAACCATAATCTGGAACTACAAAACGCACCCTCCTCGCAAAAGCACTCATTAACACACAAAACTATAACCCGTCCAAATTCACATTGCTGTTAGAAACTTAGAAAGTATAGCAACCTGAAATAAAAATCAACTAGACTCGTTTTCTTTGAGCTCAACCAACTAACCAAGCATATAATACTTGAAGGCTAAACGAAACCCTAATTCAAAGAGCCAGTTGTAGCTCACCATAATTCTTCACTTATCCACAATCACATATTATAGCGGGAAGCCTTCCCACAAGCCAGCTCACCTCTTAAGACTCACCCATATATGCACACGGAAACACGTATTTTCAGTGACAATTAGAAACATCTCGGCTAGAAAGAATAGAACCGCGGATCATTAACAGCCTCAACTCCCTCCGCCTCATAACATCTACTGTACTCTTCTAATAAGCCGAAGCGCATCGGTCATTAGCTATTTCACTCTAGTCATTTGAAGATCATCGGTCATTATACCTTACCGATACTCCTATGAAGTTATAGCTGCCTCACAAAGCACACAAGCGAAAACCGAAAACTCCCTCTAGCAAAACATGAATTCAAATTCACAAAATTCATCACTCAACTATTAATTAAACTAACATAAACATCAATTTAACACCACGAAGTCTCAAGCTTTTATAGTACGGAGTTACGCAAATAAGAAATCCCAAATCGGAATTAATTGTTCAGTGGAAGTATTTTAATCAAACGTAAACAAATGATTGAGAGGGACATAAAATGAGGATACCTGGGAAGAGGAAAATGGCACTATGTGACGGCCGTGGTTGATGGTAGAGAGAATCGAGGAGGGGTGAAGAACCTTGTCGAAGTCTGCGACCAACAATTAGGCGACAATCTTTGAGGCACTTGGAAATTAACGGGACAGTAGCGAGTTTCTGACGGAGCTCATGAGGGTGCTGAAGTATTACAATTTGGGCATTGGTTGGTATTAACTCTGCTGGTAATTTGTCGCATAGGCATACGCTGACCGGCCTACCGCACCCGCCATTGCATATTCTATGACGACCGTAGTCAAGCGCATTTGGTTCTGTTGCTGCAGGCAGTGGTAATTCTTCCATTTGCTGTAAATTGTAATAGCTGCCAATTGTGGTGATAAGTTATGGAGCAAGTTAATTTGCAGAGGAATGGTGAATTATCGGAGGAGTCAGGAGAGTTATTGAGATTGATTTGGGTTATTTGAAGGGTGATCCGATGTTTTAGGTTTTAGAATTGCGGAAGTGGAACCTAATGTTTGCTTGGTTCCACCCATTTGATTCGCATCATATATTCATACCTAAACGTTCTAGGAACCATTTAAATTTAGAGCTTTATAACAAAATATTTACGTTTATATGTATATTTTACGAACTTTATTAAAAATAATCCAAGCGTTTTATAAAAAAAATTTAATATTGAAACTCAAAAATAATACATATAAAATCAATAAGATTTTAATTTTAAAACATAAAAATTTAAAATGTAAATCAAATTCGTAAAAAACTCAAAAAAATTACATAACAAATTCTCATTTGTAACGCTACTATTTCGTCACAAGTTTATGACCACTCACAAGAAGCAACTGAAAGGGCAAGTGGGAAGAGGTATGTGAGAAGTCACAAACTTGTAAATAAATCTATATCTCACATTCTCACCACTCGGTTGAGTTCAGATTATTAGGTTTGTAAAACTCTCTCACATGCTTTAATATAATTAACCTTGTTATTTTTCCAGAGAGTGAACCGATAAGGGCGATAAGGTCATAACCTCTAATTTTAAGTTAGAACAAGCCTTTAACAGTTGATTAGAATGTACACGAGTATAAATTTTGAACATAGATGTAAGTTTATATATATCACACGTACCATGTTAGCCACTATTTTTATATCGGAGATGAACAAGAGTAAACTATGGGTAGAAAAAAGACATTACTCATACGGTATACATAGAAAATTAGAATTAACGTTCTCTCGAGATTGAATTGACAGTGCGTTGATACTTTCACACTGTGTTGTAGATCATACAACGATAAATTTATCTACTATAACTTATAAATTTTAATTATGTATTTGGGTCACAACGATTTTATACTTTAAGTTTCTAGGCTATTATTGAAAAGATCCTAGTGAATAGTAAGTCTTGCTTAAGTTGGAGTATCTGTTTTATTTTTAAAATAAATTTAAATATTACGACATGATGCTAATAAGGTCAAGACTTAAACTTTTGATATTTTCTAGGCAACTTGTCACATGATTTGATATCTATTTGCCTCGTCTTATTATATAATGATGACAAGAGGACGCAGTTACCCGCAACCGCTATCTTTTACTCTGTTTATCGCAGCTGAATAATCTACGTTTGCTTTATTTTGTGAGAGAAAAATAGAGCAAACGTAAACTATTGAAGTGACTGAAGGAGTAATCTAAGTTACATATATTGATATATTAAAAAGATTTGTTTATACTCCAATACTCCGTAGTGGATCGGTATAGGATTTGATTATCTAACAACTTTAAACATTTTGTATACGCAAAGACGCCAAAAAGCAAAGTCTAGGAAAACGAAGAAGTTGGCGAAATCGGAAAAAAAAAAGAAAAGAAAAGAGGGATAATAATGAAAGCCACATAAGCAAAAAGTCCGACAAGGGCGGTGACAGGGTAGCCACCGTCACCAATCTCTCTCTTTTAATTTAATTTTAAAAATTTTCTATATTTAATATTTAATTTAATATTTTTTCGGTTTCACCATCTCACTCTTTCCTCCATTTTTATCTCCTTCTTCAACCTCCCTTCATTAAAATTCAACCTTCATTAAAATTCCATAAAAAATTAAAATCAAAACAATAATTCCACAACACCCTTTATTTCCCTGCCTTTATACACGAGAGGATATCCCCACACCCTTCCATTTCCATCTTTATTGCCAGCTCCCTTTCTCCTTTTCTCTCTCCTCTTCTTCCCCTTTTTTTCCCATTTTATTTATTCAATCAATTTCTTCTATGATCATCGCCTTTTTCTGATATCATTTCGGTTCGTTCCCTTTTTTCATCTATTTAGATCTCTTTCCGTTTTTTTGATTGAATTTGTTTCATGATTTCGTTATTTTGATTGACCTCAGGTATTCTAGTTTAATCGATTTCAGATCTAATCATACATACAATTCTTTGTTTCGCTTCGAACATTTGATTGTATACGTTTTTCAAAATATGTTAACGCGTTATGTTAAGAAAGAATCGTGTTTTTTGTACGATGTTATCTTGACGGAGAAGAAATATATGTACGTTGAGTTTTTGTGCGATCAAAGCATTCAATATGTCATGCTATCAATTTGTTAATGTTGATAGAGATGGAACAGTCGAAAAGTTATGATGAATTTGATCTTTCGGTGTTGATATGTGCGATATAGCTGCTAAATTGAAGAATGAGCTAGAAAATAATGATTTAGACGGTTTTTTGTTCGTGTTTTAAGTTGCGTTCTTGTGTCGTTGGGTTTATTGCAGTGTTGTTATTTTGTTGCGTGATTTGATTCCTGAAAGTCGGAGCTTTTCTGCATTTGTGGACGTTGTGATTAAGAACTGAGGAATGTCGAGCGCTTCGAAAGCGTTGGATCCTGCTTTTCAAGGAGCGGGTCAGAAACTGTATCCTTGACAATGCTTGATGTGATTAATGTCTTCTTTTTATGTTTTGAAGATCAATGTGGGGATGCAACATTACGAGTTGCAGCTAATTTGATAGTAATTTCAAAAACGATTGCCAAAAATCGGTTACCTTTTCTTTTTTTTCTTGACATCGAATTTTGAGTGCATTTTTTTTAATGCTTATAGCGTATTTTATGTCTCATATGATACTTTTTTATTTCACAAATACAGAACACTATTTACTAAGGTAGTGTACACTAAGTCGTGGAAATATCAGCTAATGATATGAGCAAATATATCGGTGAGTTTTTGGGCAATACACAACGTAACGTAGGGCAGCAATTTCATACCTTGGATGACTTCAGTAAGCCTCCACCCTCGACAAACACCTGAAGAGCCTGTCTTGATCATACATGTCTAGTACGTAATTTTTTTTTGGTGAAATAGTCTACTCGTAGGGTGGTTTTCTGATTTAACATTCCAGCTTTGTTAATAGCTTGCCTTCCATTTCTTTCTTCCAAATTATTGGTGTTTGAGTCTTAACTCTCTATAGAGGGACTGAAATATGGCGAATTGAGAATTTTCTACCAGTGCCTTTGCCGAAGTCTGATTATGGCAAATTCTATTGTGGAGACTCTTACATTATACTACAGGTATGCTACTCTTTATATGGTTAGGCCATTATGTGTTCTTTTCATGGTGAAACTTAGTTCTGTTAACTCTCTTTCTCTCACATTTTTGCGCCCTCCTTCCTCTGGTAAACAGAGATAGTGTCTCGATACTTCCCTTTTCCGTCACTTCTCAGATTTTCCATGCTAGCAATACACACTTCCAGTTTCCAGCATATGTGATAATATTTTGTCGATCACCGTGAAATTATGTTATGCCAGAAACAGCCATTGTATATCTTTTTCCAGTTTTTCACAACTTTCTTCATGGTAGAGTTTCTGCTTAGCTTGTTTGACTTTAGAAGTCTAAATTCGAGAGCTAACAATCTTGACTTCTCGCTGATTTTCTCTGATAATGTTTTGCAGACAAGTCCAGGCAAAGGAGGTGCCTATTTATATGACATTCACTTTTGGCTTGGAAAAGATACGAGTCAGGTTGGTCACATTTTGCCTTCACATTCTAATTTATTTTTCTTTGGCGACTTTTGAATGGTTTTTTACTAGAAGCTATGAATGAAAATATGATAGGATGAGGCTGGAACAGCCGCCATCAAAACAGTTGAACTAGATGCAGTTCTTGGAGGAAAGGCTATACAGCATAGAGAACCCCAAGGTTTTGAATCTGACAAGTTTTTGTCATATTTTAAACCATGTATCATTCCTTTAGAGGGTGGAATTGCATCTGGATTTAAGACGCCAGAGGAAGAAGAATTTGAAACAAGGTTGTATATTTGCCAGGGAAAACGTGCTGTTAAGATGAAGCAGGTATTTGCTTATCCTATCAATTTTTGTGTAGAGGCATTAACCTTGTGTTATAAGCTCTTGATAGTCGTTTATGTCAAAGCTCAGATAGCATATATGCTTTGCAGGTCCCATTTGCTCGCTCCTCTCTGAACCATGATGATGTCTTCATCTTGGATACTAAAGATAAGATCTATCAGTTTAATGGTGCAAACTCTAACATACAAGAGAGGGCGAAGGCTTTGGAAATCGTTCAGTTTCTCAAGGACCAATATCATGAGGGAACATGCGCCGTGGCAATAGTTGGTATGACGAAGCAATTATTTCCTCATGTTGCCTATTTCCAGTGTGGTGATCGTCAATCTTAACTCGATTCATTTTGTTTTTTCCCCTAGATGATGGAAAGTTACAAGCGGAATCCGACTCTGGGGAATTTTGGGTCCTCTTTGGCGGTTTTGCCCCACTTGGTAGAAAGATCAGCAGTGAGGATGATGTTATTCCGGAAGAAACTCCTGCTAAACTCTTCAGGTATTCAACACTTTCCCTACTTCTTTTCACTGGAAGTAAAAATAGGAATTTGTGATGTGTTGTAGGAGTTAACTCATTGTTTCTATTCAGGAATCAAGTAGTTTAGATGTTATCATCCATTTGATTTTGTGTCAGTGATGCTATATGTTACCATTTTCCTTTTGGATTTTCCACTACAAGGTCTACAACCACGCTTTAAAAGGGTTAAGGTTAGACTGTAACTAATTATTAAGATAAAAGGGTGTGTTTTTCAACATAAAAGGGTGAGTTCTCAAAATTTGTTAGCTTTGTAAACCTCACCTTAAAGCCATATATTAGTGAAACGAGTCATACTCATCTTTACAAACTATTTTTTACTGACTACTTTTGAATGATATGTTGAACAAAATCTACAAGTATATTAGCCGGTTTAGCCCATCACTTAACAACATGCTCTATGTTGCTATCAAAGGTTCTCACCCAAAAGCGTGTACGGCAATTAGTTATAATTTTAACTTAACTATCCTGTGATTGAATATATTGTTTATGTGCTCTATTCAATTTTGACGTTTGAATTCCTCCTTGTAGCATCATTGATGGTCAAGTTCAGGGGTTGGAAGGTGAACTTTCTAAAGGGTTGCTTGAAAACAACAAATGTTATATACTAGACCGTGGTGCTGAAGTATATTTATGGTTTGGCCGTGTAACACAAGTTGAAGAAAGAAAGGTGGCCTGCCAAGCTGCTGAGGTACTATTTGCCGCTTATTCTTGATTTTTCAGGATTGGAGGCTATGTTAACATACACAATCTAGTCTTTGGTGGGAGATACTTCCCTAGGGAGGTGGGGACCCTTGGCACTTGGGTCCATATCATGATTGTCTTGGCGTATCACAGATTTAAATAACCAACAGACTGTTATTGGGTTTTTGTAGTATGTGCATCACTTAAGTCCACTTATTCTTCTATTTGTGTTATTCTTTTTGTGTTCTTCGTCAGGAATTTGTGACGAGCCAAAATAGGCCAAAGTCAACTCGTATTACCAGGGTTATTCAAGGATATGAACCACATTCATTTAAGGCTCATTTTGACTCTTGGCCAGCTGGGTCTGCAGCTCCTAGTACAGAAGAAGGGAGAGGAAAAGTAGCAGGTATCTAATTTCCTTGCGTGTGAAAGTGATAGAAAGTACCTCTTTGATGTTAAATTTGCATTAAATTGATGTTTCCCTCCCCTTTCTAGCTTTTCTGAAGCAACAAGGCATTGGTGTTAAAGGCTCGAGCAAAAGTGCTCCTGTTAATGAGGACGTTTCACCCTTTCTTGAAGGCAGTGGAAAAATTGAGGTTCAATAGATATTGATCTTATCTCATTGAAAATGATATAGTTACTAGTTACTTATTCTTGTTWCTTTTTTCAGGTGTGGCGTATCAATGGTAGTGCCAAGACTCCGGTAGCTAAAGAGGATGTTGGTAAATTTTATAGTGGAGATTGTTATATTATTTTGTATACCTATCACTCTGGTGAGAAGAAAGAAGACTATTACTTGTGCTGGTGGATGGGAAAGGATAGCATTGAGGTAAATTTTTTGTCGTTTAGTAAGTGGTTGTTTGGTTCATGTAGATAGTGCAAATTCACATAATATAAGTCATATAACAATCCGTAGGAAATATACTCCCTTATTAAGTTCATGAGAGTTTCTCAATCTTAATTGGCTGACAATGTGGAAACTCATTATTATGGGAATTCCATGTTACCAAGGGGGAATAGGTAAGCAACTTCCTACATCTTTATAAGAATTGCAATTTATGGGAATTGCCACTTTTCCTATATTTGCAAAAACTTTGACAACTAAACAATTCTCTGTAAACCCACATTTTCCAAATGTGAACAGGACAATTCCTAAATTTCTAGCACATTCTGCGACTACCTCTGGGTGTGTGTGTGTGTGTGTGGGGGGGGGGGGGGGGGGGGGGGGGGGGGGTTCCTTACTCCAATTATCTACCTGCCTACCCCACCTTACTCATTAATAAGCGGATACCTGCTTGAGAACTCCACTAGTCCATTTGTAAACTTTGTGAGATGGAATAGAACATGTAATGAAAAGAGGCAAGCTACATTCTCATCCTTGTGATTCTTATATTATCCTATGTGAAATTGTCGTCCTTCATAGTCAAGTTATGGGCTACCTTCAATCGATCGTTTTGGCTTTGGAAGAGGTCATCTCCCATTCAAAGGCTCCTGTTCCTAACCTCCTAAATTCTCTCAGAATGAGAGTATCATAAAAACATGATACATATGACTATGTAGTGTGACACATTAACGGTAGTTGAGGGAAGAGTAGTTAAGCCTTGCTAATGGAAAAGCAAGGTACACCTGTACAGACTTTTGATACATTGACAAGCAGACATAAAGTGAGGTTTGCCTACTTGATAGATGAGGCACACTCAGATATCTAGTTCATGTACTCATATCTAATTATCTTGGGTAGCTCAGGCTCGACAGGGTTTGAGCTGCATCCTGGAAATTTAATGCAGCATTTTTATTCGTGGACAAGCAGATGTTCACTGGTGTGCTTATGTTTACTCTCGTTCAATTATTCTTGTTGTTTCTTCTAGTGAGACCTTTTGTATTTGCTGATTAGATTATCTCTGCTGCTCTTAACTGTCCAGAACTATATCAAATTGCTTTATTGTGTATTTTGACTGATGCTGTATTATACTTTTGCTCTACTCAGGATGACAGGAAGATGGCATCACGTTTGGCTACAACAATGTGCAATTCACTGAAAGGAAGACCTGTTCTGGTATGTTCACACTGGCGTCTCTATCAATCACATTCTTGCAGTTTCATAGTGTCTGTGTGTGCTATTTTAAACCCATGATTGGTACAGGGACGAATATTCCAAGGAATGGAACCACCACAATTTGTTGCAATATTTCAACCTATGGTTGTGCTGAAGGTATGAATATGAATATCTGTGTCTGAGAATTTTCATTTTTTATAACTCCTGTTGTGTTATAGTTGCTGTTTTTGACGATTCATCTTGCATCAATTTTTTCCTGAGCTCTGCTTTTTTAAATAGGGTGGGCTCAGCTCTGGGTACAAAAAGCTTGTGGAGGAAAAAGGCCTGGCTGATGACACTTATTCAGTGGATGGTGTTGCTCTTATAGAGATATCAGGGACCTCTCTGCATAACAACAAAGCTATTCATGTTGCTGGGGTATGGACTTTTTTATGAATAATTGGAATTGGGTATCATCACATACTTTGATACTGTAAAAGGTTATTCAAGCTATTGCAAGTTGATACTGTGTTGTTTGTTTGCTCATGAATAAAATATTGCATCCCTTAATGCAGTCATTTTCTGGCTTGCAAAAATTTACCCGAAACTGAAACTCCGAAGTATGTCCTATTGCTGTTGTAGTCTGAACCGTTTTTGTAGTGTGTGTGCGCTTTATTATAACGTCTATATCATCTCATTCTCTGCATCAAGCTGTTGTGTCACCCCAGTATTTTTAGTTTTTACCTTCATGCTCCGCTGATAAACTAAAAAAATTATATTTTCAATCTCATTATCTTTATTATATTGTTGCACTTAACTGCAATTTATGTTCTTGTGCTGTTCCAATCCTACTATATTATCACTTTCTCTGGATCGAATTATCGTGTTCCTCTTGTTTAATTAGATACACCTTCATGCTCCATTGATAAACAGAAAAATCCGTAATTTCTATCTTATTCTCCTTTATATAATGTTACAATTTGCCACTTTAAATTTAAGTTCTTTTGTTGCTCCAAAGTCCAAACTTCCAAGTTCCAATTAAATTCGCTGCGGTTTTCTTGCATAAACTTCAAACAAATTTGTCCTAGGCTGATAAAAGTTGATATGTAGTGTTTAAACTGTAAACCCATCCCCATATGCAAGTTTGACAATTTATTTTCAAATTGTAGGCGGGGAATGTACAACTTTGTTTCACGGAATCTTAATTAATATACGTATAATATGGAGACCCGACTCATCTTTTCAGCCCAACAACATTCAAATTTCAAACATTTGAAACAGTTGTCGAGTACAACAACTAGACATATACTCCCTTGCTGGTTACTTGTAGTTGAGTCCATGGCTCTATGCAGCATACTTGTAGTTGAGTCCATGGCTCCATGCAGCAAACTTGAACCTACATCTCATCATTACGTTAGTGATAAGCACTAAATTTTAAGGTGTTGTAATGGTGTATGGTGGGAAAATGTATGAGTATGAGGTCATGATTCATGGCTCTTGCTTCCCTATCTGGATGTCCCCAGCTGTCTGCGGTACAGTCTTCTCATTTTGTTGGGGAGTGGGTTTTCGGGTTTTGGGGCCACTCTACGGCTACCGTGGTCTAATTTAGAGTTTTCAATGGATACTGCGTATCTCATAATCTTTTATAATAGTTACATAATTTGATTTATGTTTTTTTTTTTAATATTCTCCCAGGTGGCTGCTTCGCTGAACTCAAATAGTTGCTTTATTCTGCAATCGGGATCTTCAGTTTTCATTTGGCAGGGCAATCATAGCAGTTTGGAGCAGCAACAGCTAGCTTCTAAAATTGCCGACTTCTTGAAGGTGTGGGCTTATTTGTTATTGATTATTTTTTTTTCTTGACGCTAGCCTCGAGTTGTATCAACTATGCATTGCTTCAAATTTGTCGGCCATGTCCAAGGCACTGCGGTATAATTTTCTTGCCGCTTTTGATGGTTTTATGCTTAATTATTACAAGTATTAAGCTTCTTTTTTTCCCGTACCACTATGCATAAGAGATTATTTTCACAAAGTAACAGGGACAAATCTGCTAAGTTTTTATATGTTCAACAGCCTTTTACTGCTCGGTTAGCTAACTCCTGTTATCCCACTGATAGGGTTGTTTTGTTCTGCTATGAAAAACATCTTTTTGTGTGTTGATTGATAATATGGTGCCCATATCTCTGACAAAGTATAAGTGTAATAGATGTCGCTAGCTTAGTGTCAGATTCCTTCTGTAAACAGTAAATTCCACAAATTTCAAATTAAGAAACCATGATAGCAATTTCTTTAGGAAGTTTAGTGAAAACTTGCCTGATTTCGTGTCATTAGCCCTGTGTATTTGAATTCTATTGTCATAGTTAGTCCCAATCTTTTCTATTTGTTTTTTCTGAAGTATCAATTACTTTGAACGAGTCCTTTTGCCCAAAGTGTACAACTTTTATGCACAAGTGTAACATTACACTTGCTAGTCTAACCACTACTATTTCATCTGGTTTTTGTCGTCAGCCTGGAAGTACTATTAAGCATGCTAAGGAAGGGACTGAGAATTCAGTCTTTTGGTCTGCACTTGGAGGAAAACAAGCATACACAAGCAAAGAGGCATCTCAAGAACTTGTCAGAGACCCACACTTATTCTCTTTTTCCTTTAAAAAAGGTTTGGCCCTTTATTGTTTCCCCTATTTATTTCTCTCCCTATAAGATATATTTCGTATGCAGAAAACTTTGTAATTTATGAGGGATTACATGCTTCCAAATTTTGTAGTTACCCCTGAACTGATTCATTTTTTTTTTCTCTTTGTCTTGGCCTCCGATTGGCAGGAAAGTTTCAGGTGTGTTTGATTTCAAATTGGCTTTTAAATATGCTGCTTATTTAGAAAATAAGTGGTCTGGGACTCTGGGTCTTATGAGGGTCATTTGTTGTATATTGCAGATTGAGGAAATCCACAATTTCACACAAGATGATCTGTTGACTGAGGATATTATGATACTTGATACCCACGTTGAAGTTTTTGTTTGGATTGGTCAGTCAATCGACCCTAAAGAAAAACAGACTGCTTTTGAAATTGGGCAGGTACTATTTAGAAGATGTGGTGATTAATATGTGATTACGTGTCTATCGTTCTTTAAAGTTTTCTTTCATCTTCAGAACTACATCGAACTGGCCGCTTCTCTGGAGGGTCTTTCGCCCCAGATTCCCCTGTACAGAATCACCGAGGGAAATGAACCATGCTTCTTTACAACATACTTCTCATGGGATCCTGCTAAAGCAATTGTATGTCCATTTAAATCCTGTTAAAGAATAAACTTGCTTAGATATAATATGATGCTACCAGAAGACCTATATACAAGGCCCAATGCTGTCAATTTTGGATTTTTGGTTTTGAGAATCTTAAGATTTGTAGTTGGGGTTCATGTTTTGCTCTCTATTTACTCTCTATTGGAGAATGATCGACAATTTTACACCCAAGATAGCAGAGCTCTCCTACATGGTCTCTTCATTTTTGGCCCCATCTTTATACGGAGTATTTATATTCGAAGTAGTTTTTATTTTTTTTATTTTTATTTTTAAATTGCATTCATTTTGCCTCTTGTCGGCACCCAATGGTTGCATGCTTGAAGTAAAAGCATAGACTTGATGAGTCCAATGACAATAACAATAATATTTGCTTTCACTTTTCCTCTTGTTGCTACCCAATGACAAAGTATTGTAGATTTGTAGGATCTATCTTTTTGAAAACTATTGATTGGTAGTGTCACATATCCTTAGGTGACAGGCACACTTCATTATTTTTTAGGACAATGCATTTGTGTGAAAATTGCTTTTGTTATGAGGCATCCATTGTGAAACAACTTCTGTGGCCTTAATTTGCAAGGTTTAGTATGTGAATTTATTGTGATCTTTATATACCTTTCTTTTGCATTGCTACGTTGCATGCTGTTCACGTGGAGTAACATGTGCTCACACAGGTACAAGGCAACTCGTTTCAAAAGAAGGTCACGTTATTATTCGGGGCAGGCCACACTGCGGAGGTAATTGACTAATCTTATGCATTCACGTGACAATTTATTATTATACTTGTTTAAGAACTATTGATGTGAGATCCTCGTAATTTATAATTCTTCACAAACTAAATAACTGCAAATATCGCACAAACTGTACATATTATATGACCTTCACATCTTATGATATTCAGGAACTTGAATGAGTCGTCTCTTGTGTTGCATTCTTCTTCTTGATGCATTGTGCACTCATAGAATTGGGAAATAGACTCACTTCGAGATTTATTCTATTACTCCCTTATTCAGACTTTTCAATTCCTCTTTACTTTGGCAACTAAATCATGATATGTTCACAAGCATTTGCAATTTTTTTTTTCTATTTTCAAAGACTTTACCAGTCTATCCATACCTATTTAAGACTTAAGAAATCTTCAAAGATCACATGGGCCGTGATCGTATTAAGGGTGGCAATCTCGTTAGCGTGCGGTAACGTGTGTCTTGGATTTGTCATATCTTGTTTTCATTTGGTCACATAAGCTTTGTCGGATCTAGTATCGGCCTCGTATCGGTCATGTATCAACTTCATATCGGTTAATATTAGTCAAAATCAGTTATTTCTAGAAGCTCTTTACATAACGGGAACTACAAAGCTAAAAACCTTTAACGGCCAATACTTTATAGTATATACCACATATGGCATCCAACTTGATATAAGTAGAAGTACGAAAGATTTGAGTACAACTTATTGTATAGGTCATGTATCAGCTTCATATCCGTCAAATATTAGTCAAATATCAGTTATTTTTTGAAGCCTTTTACACAACGGAGAACCCGTACCGGCCAATACTTGCAGAGTAGTTAATACCACATATGGCATCCGATACAAGTAACCTACGAAGGATTTGAGTCAAACTTGTTGTATAGGCAAAGAGTCTTGTGTAATTATTTTCTTGAGATACTGATATCCAAGAGTGTAGATGAGGTAATTGTTTGTCTACTTTGTTAAATGGTTTTCGTATGGTAAATTCAAATAATATTAACCGCCAATTGTGGAGAATTTCTATCATTTATTTTTATTTGGTAGTGGCCATGAGAGATAAGCCCTTATGATGTTAGGAGATAAGTAGTGAACCCATTATATAAGGACATCCTCAGCATTTCAGATGAACATTATGCCTTATCTCAGCACGTCAGGCGTCAGCAGGATGCTCACCAATCCCTCAACTAGGTTGAGTTGATGAGGTTTTGAACTTTTGATCGCTAACTGTAGAACTTAAGAGATCTGTAGCAAATTGTGATTTTTTTTTAAGTTCCAAAACTGTATATTATGGTTCAGAGTCTTTTGTTTCTGTGTAACTAAGGTCTATCTTGAGAGAGGTCTCCTTGTGCGTTTAAATGCATGCCCACTATTAGAATATGTGGAGAATATAATAGAAAATCAGTGTATAGAAATTTAAAGCTGGCAAAGATACAAATTTCTTGTGTCCTGTGTTCTTTTTATTATGCTCACGTTAGTGTTTGAAATGGATGTGGTGGTGGCATGTGATTATTATTGTTGTATGTTTCTCATGGAGCAACGTAATCAATCCAGCATTTTTTTTAAACTTTACAGAGCTCAAGTAAATCAAATGGTGGAGGAGCAACACAGAGAGCTGAAGCTTTGGCAGCCTTGTCGTCAGCTTTTAATCCATCGTCTGGAGAGAAGCCTGCTTCAAATGTAAACATATATTAGTTGGATCTGTCTTCTTTCTAATCATTTTGTCGAAGACGGATTGACTTTTGGAATGCTGTAGTTGACTGTTTGGTTTTCGCTTTTCGATACTCCTCTCATCATTGATTATTTTGCACCCATGGCCTCTGTTATACTGATTGTCGACCTGTAACTCATTGATTGATACAGAAGACAAATAACTCAAACCAAGGAGGGAATACGCAAAGAGCATCTGCTTTAGCTGCTTTGTCATCTGCTTTAAATCCTTCTTCAGCTGAGAAAAAGGTTGGTTCGCCAACTGCTCCAAGACCAGTTAGCACAGGTCAGGGATCACAGAGAGCTGCTGCATTGGCTGCTCTGTCATCAGCTCTTACTGCTGAAAAGAAACCCCAGTCACCAGACGGGTCTCCTGCTCGAACTGTTAGGAGTCCTTCTCCACCTGCAGATGATAGCACTTCTGGTAAGCTAGCTGACTCTTATATTATGCCGCAGGAAATGTTTCTCTTTTAATGCCGGCTTTTTAACTCCTGTCGTAATGCTATACTGCTGTGGTCTAAATGATTTTTGTTTTGCCGACACATATCCACTAGTTCACCAATTGGAATTATGAATTATATAGCCAAATGATAAAAAATGAGTAGTTGACTAATTTCTACTCCAAACTCGATTGTGCTGATTCTTAGAGAAGTTTGCTCAAACTTTGCCTCGCTAAATCTGTCTACTTCTCAGCATATGAATATTTCATTTGTTATTGATAAGCCAAGCAGTCAACTCGTCCAACTAGCTAATTTCCCCTTATGTTTGGCCTTTTTTTTTCCAAAATACTTGGATTCCTTTGATAACAATGGCTTAGTACTGAGATTCTCGTGTTGGTTTAGTACTCTTTTGGTGGTTTTACTGAATTATGATTAGCGACTTAGCGTAGCCAGAGTAGAGGGGTAGTACTTATGTATACATGCTTGCTGATGCATAAACTAGCAATATAGTGACCTTGCTGTACCATCCCTACCATGAACAATGCAATTTTCTAAAGCTCTGTCATTATATTGCTAGTTATCTTGAATGACTGAACTTGAGGCTGACCCAAGTACGTCTTGACAAGTTTACCACAGCAAAATGGGTTGTAAAACTTGGATTGGACTCCACAATAGACTAAAGTTAACGCTATATTTCCTGGGTGTATATAGAAGATTACGTCATCTGTCTATAATTTAGTACGGTTTTCAAAGTTGTAAACTTACGGTCAAGCATATAAATGAGAAGGCTTGGTCCAGGTTTTACCTCCTAGATAATTTCTATATCCTATATCTTGGTAAGATGAAGATTGTCGACTGATGATTGATGTGGGCCAAATTAGTTGGGTCATTTTTTCTAGATGATCATGTTTATCTGTGATTTTGCCGGTAACGCTGTTGGTTTTTCAGTTAACTTGAGTATAAGTGGTAATGATTAGTCTGGTTTTGTTGCAGATGCCAAAGAAACTGAAAACTCCCCCTCAGAGGTGACCGAGGAATCTCAAGAAGAATTGAAAATAGAGAGTGAACCTGTACCTGAGACCGAGGAAGAACCAGTATCAAAAGAAGATGCAGAAGATGAAGATATTATTTCTGGTACTCAGAGCACATTCAGTTATGAGCAACTGAGGTCTAAATCCGAAAATCCTGTCACCGGGATTGATTTTAAACGCAGAGAGGTAGGGTGTTACATTCATGATATGAGTGAACATATGATCAACTCTTTCTTTTAATTGTCTAATCCTACCCTTGTTTCATCATTGTAGGCCTACTTATGCGAGGAAGAATTTCAGTCAATTTTCGGCATCTCCAAAGAAGCTTTTACCAAACTTCCAAGATGGAAGCAAGACTTGCAAAAGAAAAAGTTTGATCTGTTCTAGGTTTGATTTCCCCCGGGTTTGTGCTGGACAGGTTTTTTATGCTGAGCATGCTTGTCTTGGTCTCCTGATCGTTGATTTATTCATTTTACGTTTATAATTTGGTTTGCTTTTTTTTTGCTCGATTTGTGAGTCTAGCTTTGTTAATATTGATGTTGGTTATTGGGTTCCTAAGGAGTGATTATTACGTCGTGGGTTTGATATCAACTGCCATTTGTTTTAGAAGGTCGGGTGTTATCATTGATTATTTAGCAATAATTATGTATGCTAATTTCTGGAACAGCTGTGATGCTATTTGTCCAAGAATGCATAAGACTGCTCTCAGGGATTGTATCGGTTACCAGTTCATTTTAGTGGATTTTATGCCAATTACGTTTCACTGTATTTCATTGAATTTTTGTCTCCAGCTTAGCTTTTCAGTTTTCGGTGCTCAGCTAGTACACCGTGATATTTCGGTTATAATCATATGACCAATGAAACCAGAAATGGCTTAGGAGCTGGCTTATGGTTGAGCCGTTGAGGCAGGCGTTCTGTAAGTAGCTAGGTAGCACCAAAACGGACACGGACACGACACGGCATCCCATGAAATTTAGGACACGGGACACGTTATTTAAATTAAATAAAATATATATTTTCTGGTAATAAAAAACGTATGATTTCATATTTTTAATGTATTTGATATTAAATTTACATAAGTGAAGGTAGAATTTGACTTTGAATATAACTAATTCTCATTTCTCACCCAAACCCATCTTATAATCAATTTCTTTTGACATTTTATTCCTCGTCTAACTATAGGCGTGTGTCCGACGAGTGTCGGGTGTCCAGGTGTCGGACACGGGACGGCTAGTTGGGAGGAGTGTCCGTGCTACCTAGGTAAGTAGTAGCCAGTTAGCCACCGATTTCAAGTCCTTCCCTTTGTGGTATTCTTTTGGTTATATAATCTGCGTGACGGTTGTGGTAAGAACGACTTGCCATTACCTTGCTAACGGGAATGATAGATGCCAGAACTAATGACACAAGGACGATGAAGTTGTGAACGAAGTGTTTATTAGACAAGCTTTTATTTCATCCATTTCATGTTTAAGACAGATATCTCCTCATAAACAAGCTGTGATAATCGCATATATAACATGAATAAAAATTTGAAGTTTATTAATTAGATACGGGTTTAAATATATATCAGCATCGAAGTTTGTCAATACCAAAAATAATACTCCGTACAAGTCTGTACAAACATAAAATCAACAACGACAAACACAGAAGCGTAATTGAAGTGGCTTGGGTGCGGCAAGACAATAACCATCATGGGATCCTCTTACAGTTGCCTTGCATTTTTGATCGCAAAGTTGGTTCGAGCATAGGCTTGGAGCCACATTGTTGGATCCACAAAACCACTGTTCTTCTGCTTCAACCGTCATCTTCGTCTCATCTGTCACCGTAATCATATATCTCATTAGCTACATAAAACATGAGTATATGTATAGTTATGACCAAATGTATCAAAAATAAATGGGATTTTCTGCATCGTACTGTTGTGTTTTTACGACTTCTACCTGGTATCTCTCGATATTGAAAACATTACCACTACCCTAAAGTTTATAAAAAACATTCACAAAGATATCCAAGCGAATAAAATTTGAGTATTCTAACAGTTAAATTTGTATACTCCTATTTGTGCCAATTAAATAGAGAAAGTGAATTTAAGATAATTATTAGGATTAAACATATTAACAATTCTTATACAAAACCGTTTGACATAAGCATTATTATAAAACCAAGTGATTATTTACCCAAAAACCCCACCAAAATAACTTCCGTCAATCACAACTTCCCATAATAATTAAGGACATTAATTTCTTTCGTTATATGTTTTACAGTGTGATATTGTAAAATCGTTTTTAACGTAGACTTAGTCTAAACATATATAATGACGAAAGACTTACCGTGGTGAATAACCAAAACTAGGAGAAGTAAAAAAGCGATTAGACTTGCTTTGGTCATATTGTATAATGTATTATGGTGTTGCACTTCGATCACAATTTTTAATGTAAGGGAAAACAAACGTTGTTTTTAACCTCAATTGAGCAAATACATATATAAGGTGGTGAATAATACTTATTAGGCAAGTTATATTGGAAATTATTTTGTTTAGGGAAAAAACCATAAAGATGTTTATTCCTTAAATAATTCATTATATTACATTATATTTTTGGATCTTTATTTATTTCCTTAAATTAAATCATAAGATCACGGATTTACATAGGGGGTGTTGGTAAATGACATATTGGTCGATCTTTAACATATTCAAGGATTTTGGCATATTTGAGTATTTGACCAATCAATATGCTAATTTAAGTATTTGGTAAACAAAATATTAAAACAACGCCTATTTTGGGTCAATATGCTGCTTACCCCAACATATTGGTTAGCATATTTTAAACAAGGAAAGTTACTTCATAAACATAAACATATCAGAAGACTCCCAGCCGGCCTGTGGATCGGCAGCCGACCCACCGGCTGGAAGAACACCCAAAATTCCAAATGTCAAAATGAAACAGAAACTTCCCAGCCGGCCTGTGGACCGGCAGGCGACTCACCGGCTGGGACAACAACCGAATAGGATTTTCAACCAACTTACAGGGAGTCCCAGCCGACCAAGGCTGACCGGCAGCCGTCGGCCGGCTGGGACAACATACTCATGCCAAATTAAGACAAGTTCTGGAGTGCTCCCAGCTGGCCAGTGGACCGGCAGCCGGCCCACCGGCTGGGACACACCCATCTGAGATTTTCCACAAATAATTACAGGAAGTCCCCAGCCAGTCAGTGGACCGGCAGCCGGCCCACCGGCTGGGCTGGGAAGGCCCGTACACGGTTTTCAGCAACAACTTCACATTTCATGATTTCGACTTGATTTCTAACATGTTTATGAGACGAAAAAACACATATAAGACATAAAACAGCGTTCCAAGCATCCCAACATGCATTATGCCCAAATTATACTAGCAATATATCGCAATATCATCAAATTTCATGTAATAAATAGTAAGCATGATAAATATGACATGTTGTTGTGAAATAAAGAGAGGAGAGAAGTTAGGGAAGATATAAAGAGAGACAGAACCGTATATTATTCCATTATGAGGGGGTATATATATACATA
>VHZZ01007489.1:0-10476 GCA_009801015.1 Silene noctiflora | reverse complement strand
AATGAGAGTAGAGTTTCCATAAGATAATACACTCTACAATATTCTAAGATATGGACATCCATATAATATTATACTATAATATTTCATAACACATGTTTAACTAAACAAATCATAAATTCCACTTATTAACCCACATCCTCATAAGATAAACATATCGAAGCATAGATGAGTCAAGAAACACATCCAAGTATACAAATTTCTCTATTTTAACATGTAAGCATCCATTTTAACACAATTAAACATCTAATTCAAATGTATAGTCGAGTAACCTATCACCATTACCTTTTTGTCCTTCAATGAACACCATTTCGACTCAAAACTACTCCGGGTTGTCCGAGTCCGCAACTAGACACATAATAAATGAAATTAGCATGGAATTTCGTGCCCTAAAGGTCACGGCCCGAGGAGAAAGAGGGAAAATGTTGAGACCTTTCTTACCTAGAAAGATGGAGGACGGAATAAGGAAGAGTTTGGCGCGAAAATCACCGAATTCCGTTGAGAAACGAAGAAATGACATTCGTCTTAAGATTGATGTTTGTTGGAGGTTTAATGGAGTTGGTGAAGAAGAAGGTGTATGCTGAAATTTTGAGGTGGAAGATATTTAGGGTTTATTTCACGGGTCTTATGAGGAGAAGAGAGTAGGAGAAAGGTSCAATAGCCAAGCTAGGCCCAAAGATTCAAATTGAGTCGGGATGTCATTAGAACACGTCTCAAGGCTATTACAAACATAAGACGGATATTATTATTATTTATYATAAATGTAAAGCCGCATTTTATAAAAACGGATTTAAAATACAAATAAAATGATAAAATGGCTTATTAGATTATAAATGCCAAAACAAGAATTTCGCGGGTGTTACAATTACTACCTCTCATTCTTTGGAATTGCTCCAATTTTTAAACTTTGTAATGAGTATTTTAATCAAATATTGCAATTCTAAGAATTGGAGGGAGTATTGACTATAATCGTCAATTGATTGATTGTTTTCGTCGTAATTTTTATAACATTGTTTAAATTTTGTTTTTTTAATTATATACGAAACATGCTTAGTCTTAACGACTTTTTGAGCTTCAAGTCAGAGTTTCTGAGTATTATATGAAATTATCTGAGTATATATTTTGAAGTTAACTTAGACTTTTTGAGCATTATATAAAAGTTTGTAAACAGTTTGATAGTTTTACATTTGTCATTTATATCCTATACAAATATTTGTTTGCTTGTTTACATTTCAGCGAGAGTTTTTTTGATAGATGGCTTATCAGTAAAAACGCTTATCAGTAAAAACTCGGTCGATAAAGCTTCTCTTGTCCGCTGCCTTAAAATTATACGTCCGAAGATGAAGTGGTGTGATCAGACAAATGATTGCGATTATGCTGTATATACGTTGTGACACATAGAGACATATCAAGGTGACCTTAAAGATTGGAGCACAGGTTTCGAGAAAGGCTAGGTAACGATGCATAAATGTGATTTTCAGCAATACCCTCGAAAATTTCATATATTTGAGATTTTTTAATATTATATGAAACAATCTTAGCTTAAAGAAGATTTTGAGCAATACTCAAGACTTTTTGAGCGTTACTTGAAAGTTTCTGAGTACATGGTTTCTAACAATATTTATTTTTTCCTTTAACAGTTCAAAACTCTCCAGAATTTGCGAATCAACTATGCGTATGACATTGTCAACTTTAAGAAGAATGGGTTGAAAACAGAAGTGTTGTCTCGTGCAACTAGAGAAAAATGTACTTTGTTGAAGACATAAGTTAATCTTGTAAACTTTAGGATCGTATAAATAATCATGGCATTGCCTTCTTTAAACAATATGCGATTAATTTTTCGTTTAAGATTTAATTCTCAAGATTGACAAGTGATACGGTTTTCTTTACCAATATAATAATGATTTTGAGCTTCTACATATTCGAGCTTATATGTTAACTTTATGAAGTATTTTGTTTATTTCTCGAGATGATATGGAACAACTGTATCATTTTGATATACATTTAGTATCAAAAACAATATACCACCCGAGAACCCAAAGATCAAACTGGACAATGCAAGTATGCAACAAAAAAGTTTATTTAGCACAAGCAGGAAAAAAATGCACCAGAAAGCGATAGAGGTATTATCACTTTTAGGATTATCGTAAAATGTACAGGAAAAAAGTTAAAAAAAGAACGATACGACGTAAATCAAAGGTATTTCAGGGGCCCTTATAGAATATGCTAGAATGAATAAAAAAGCACTAGAATGAATAACATGCGCAACGGCCAACTTTTTATGAGCATGTTTGTAAATATACTGAATGTTTGTGTAAACTTTCTGAGTATTAGACTGAAAACTTACACAACATATTCTCATCTGGTTACAAATCCAAAAGGACTACATTTTATTAAAAAGTAACTAAATGCTTGAAAAAAGTAGTTCAAATGAAACAATTCAAGAATAAGGTAGAAGCTTAATAAGCAACAACGACGGCAGAACATGAGAAACCCGGCTATGCTTTCGTTTTCTAAGACCGAGCACCATAATTGAATTGCTAATCTCTTGTAGTCATTAGTATTTCACGAAGTCCTATGTGTGAAGGCACATTATTGTCTCCATATCCAGCGATGTCGCCATCTAGAACTCTATTAAGGGTTGTTTTTTTTCGTGCACGTGTTGCAACAGGATTGTGTATGTTTCCTGCGAGCTCGACTTGTTTGAATATCAATGACGCTCCTCTTTCTAGTAAATTTTTCACCCTTCTCCGTATTCCCCTTTGGATTTTGTATTACATCACATCTCCCCCTTCCATATCGGAAATATCTATGCCACCCAAAATAGCTTTGATTTCTGCTTTCGCCTTTTCAAAGTAATTTTTAACAATATCTCTTGTAATGTAATTATCAGCACTAGCAATGACGAACTTATGAAATTGGTGATGTATGTAAAGCCTTCAAACAGGGTCTCGAGCCTTCAGCTAAATCCTCTTTCGGCTTCGCATCTTTAGTCTATCGTTTAAGAACATAAATCAATGGTATCTTATCCACACAGTTACAATGATAGGCAAAGAGAATGTGATGACACAGAAATCCTTTGCAACAACAACACCTTTAGAATTCTGATCTTCTACTCATTAGAATTCCTAATCCCAAAACACTTAATATATGAATATCTACAATATGCACGATAAGCTTCATCCTCGTTATCAAATTTGAATCCAATCAGTTCGGACTCTTTAGTCTCGATCCATACATGGTCTCCATTAGTGAAGTAATACACTTTCAGAGCTATATAATTTTATGTACATTGAAAACAAATTCCGAGTATTCTATTGAATTTTTGAGTTTGCTCCACTAAATCAAAAATAATAACACTTTCCGAGCATCAACAAACACTTCATGAGCATCATTAATCGTGTTATAAGTACACCACCAACAACAAAAATATATAATAATTTAAATAAACAAACACTATAATGATCTTACTTAAAAGTAATTGTATCAACTACACTTGTTTATGTAAGAATCTGGCCATAACATGAATCAAAAGATACAGAATTTCGAATAAATAAAAAATAATTAGTAAATCATTTGCAAAATGAGAGATACCAAATACTGGAGAATTAATATTCTTCAATTTCCAAATCAATTGGTGTTGAATCCGTCATATGCAATTATGCATGTCATTCATCAATTCTAATTGCAGATTATTTGCTGAAACTTCTCCCATCGATGATTAGAAGAATAATAAAATTGAATTTTTTGTTTTTGGGTAGAATAGTGGAAACGATGAAATGTTCTTAGCATGGAATTTGTGTAACTGTTGTTTCCTAATTTTAGGGTGATTACTTGTAACACCCCTACTTACCAATGAGCCTTAACTAGGCCTTCCCTGATAACCAAGGGCGCTACCATCTCGGTTGCCCGAGGTAAGTATATATCAAATTGACCATCCAAGAACGTTTATTAAATACGTTACGAGTTTACAGCGAAGACTGAAAGACAATCAACTATACATATATGAAAGACTAGTACAACTGATGACTCGACTACCAACTACAGGCGTCACTACGTCAGATGATCTCCCATCCCATAGAAAGCACCAAGCAGCAAAGCATCCATAACATCAACTAAACCTGCAAATCATCCTGCTCACTATCCCCGAATGGATCATCACAGTTTTGAAAACATAAATGGGTTCAGTCAACTATACAGCAAAACGATTTAATAGCAGAACATATACATCCACAGTAACCATAACCAATATCTCCATACTCCATAGTAACCAGTAACTGACTACACACCAGGTTGTGTAGCCCTTCCAGATTACCCATCGCAACAGGTAATCCCTGCCGCCAGTGGGGACCGCAACTGTACCACCTAAGCCCCGCTCATCGCAACGAGCGAACCCAAGTCCATTAATGTGCACACCCCCTTGTATCGAGAACACACAAGAGGCGAACAATAGGGGTGAGACCATATCTCGCAATGACCTACAATCCAATACCAATACCAACATCCATATCAATACCGTAACATCAATATAATTCGACCATAAGATAATCACAAAGATCGTCACATTATACCACATACTGTTCTACAATCGACTGAGTAGGGAAACCCTACCTGGACAGCAATCCAAGAAGCACCAATCAACATACACGATCACGGGATATCGCTATCAACACCTACAATGATGATACAACCAAATTACATACAACCATATCCCTAACCCAAGCCTCACAGATGGCGACGATGGCTTACCTTACAAGAAGAACGGTTGACTAGGCTGAAACCGACGCACGCATCCATTCCCATGGTGGTCTCCTAGATAGAGGCTTGAAAGATAGATAAGGAGGTGAAAGGTAGGGGAAGAGGTGTTCTGATTTTAGGGTTGAGGAAAAGAAAGAAATGAAATGATTTCGAGTTATGACTTCCGCGTAACATTATATTACGATGTTATCCGCGCACTCGGTCGAGTACCAACATACTCGACCGAGTCAGCCGCACTCGGTCGAGTGCCCCACACTCGACCGAGTGTCCCGTAGGTCGAGTTCTTGCGTTTATAACGAGTCTAACATGGTCAAAGGTACTTAAGGTCAGTCAACGGGTCCCCTAATGGGACGGATATTACATTAGTTATCTAGTCTACAGCTTAAATGGAGTTTTGTTGATATTGGTTTTTTACTACGTATAAAAGGACCCTTATACCCTTGAAGGTAATACATCCGATGTATTATCCACTTACTGCTCATCATTTAAGTTAGAAATTATGTATTTTAAAATAGGAAAATTTACTTCATATATTGACTTTGGAATAGAAACTCATTGAATTTACCGGACCTTCTCCAATTTAAATACTTACATGTAACACATATTTAAGTTGAAGTTTCTTCACAAAATCACAATATTGCCAATATTTTTAAAGATAATGATAGAAGTATAAGACGTTATCGATCAAATGGTATTGAGCTTTAATATATCACAGTCTCTCTTATACCCTTATTTAGGATCTTTTAACGAACCCTACATATTGAATTACATGCGTGGGGGAGATATCAAAATTCTTCTATCTTACGGTTGAGGGAACCTAGCTAGTAACAAAGGGTAGCACTCGCTACCCCAGATTACCAAAAAATAGTTACGATTATCGATTTTTGCTACCCCAAAATTTTAAATATGTACATTTAACATAGGTATAAAACATCATGGGCACAATTCGCTACTCCAAAATTTTATTTCAGGGTAAAAAGGGTGATATGATAAATAGATAAGGTAAGAGAAAATCCTTTGAAATTTTGAATGCTCGATTCGAATAATGGTCCCCCGGCCGGAGACCAATCCTCCCGTCACTGTTCAGCATGAACATGCCCTCCTTAGTGTTAATGTTTTGTCACCATTTCCAGCACTTCTAAAAAATTCAAAGCAGAAGACGATGCACTTCGACTCTTTTCACGCTGGTAATTCGATTATCCCTAATTCTTTAGAGATGCCCTCTAGTACTGTCATTGGACCATCCATCGAGAATCCCGAAAACTCATCGCTTTCCTACAAAGAAAGAGTGCAGAGTTTGGGTCCGTTTCAAATTTGATGAATGATTTATTCCTAAACGGTATTGACTTTGATTCTGAAGAAGATGGAGACGAAGAAGATGTCTTGTGCCCTCGGATCTGTCTCACTAGAAAGGAGAAAGCTATACTTCGCAAACCAGGCGCCATTCTCTTATTATAACAATGTTTAATAAGAAGATTGGCTACCTATCGCTTATGAGGAAACTGCAAGCGAAGTGGTCGATAAAAGGTAAATTCACACTGACTGACCTTACCGGGTTATATTATGTGGCTCGATTTTCGTCTAAACAAGACTATGATTTTGTAATGACACAAGGCCCTTGGATGATTGATGATCATTACTTGACCATCTAGAAATGGGTACCGAATTTCGTTCCCTCAGAAGATAATATTACAAAGCTAACAGCTTTGGTTCGCATCTCGAATCTACCCGTTGAATATTTCAATGAAACTTTTCTAAAAAAGATTGGTTCGAAAATTGGCGAGGTTATTCGAATAAATAGCAACACCGCCACCGTAGAAAGGGGTCAGTTCACCCGACTGATTGTCGAAGTGGATATCTCAAAGCCGCTACTGTTGAAGTTTGGACTGTATGGCAAAGTTGACTGTATCCAATATGAAGGTCTTAAAATAATATGCTTTAAATGCAGAAGGCTAGGTCATTCGATTAACGCTTGCGTAAAAAATGGACCTAGGGAATCTAGTACATGAATGGATAATCAAATACAAACGGAAGGGGATGATTGAGCTCATCATGGTGATAAATCGATTGATGTTGGCCTACCTCCCGAGGAGAAAGACGATTTTGGTGATTGGATGGTGGTAAAAAAACCGCCACGAAGAAAACCCCAAACATTCTCTAGGTCGCAGGCTTCAAGTATGGGTAAGGAAGGTTCAATTTTCGAGTTTGGTCAACCGTCGAGAGAGACGAGATCAAGATTTGATATTCTATCAAAGAATATAGAATCCCCCAAAAATCCGATCATTCAACCAGCTACGTCTATAGTATCTAGTACTTCCGTTATTAATGTGGTCTCGACCCCATGCAATATCGCTCCACTTCCCAAAATCAAGCAGAAAATCACATTTCTTAATAAATGTACTAATAATCTTATTTCACAATCTATTCCTTCCAAAAACTCCTCAAAATATGTTGCAAAAAATAATATTATCCAACCTTCCATCTTGTCTAATAACAAACCAAATAATACCAATACTTCTACCCAAGCTCTAAAAGATATTTCCAATATCCCAGTCTTTCCAAAACACGCTGCCAACGACACTTCGCTTAATAAAAACTCTTCCTCATCAATCGAAATTACATGCCCTATAGGAACGTGTAACAACTCACACTCATGAATCCCAAGTGGTACCTCCGACAAAGCAAGTGATGATCTCAACTTGGCCGGAGATGGATGCTCCCTACTTGGGAATGATGATATCAGATTGTACGATAATGGATGTCAAGATCGAATTACCAAGAAGCAATCCCTTGAATCTATTGATGGATTTGTCGTTACCACGGGAGTATTGATAATATTCTAAAGCTTGTAAGTAGAGCTTAGCTATCTTCTTTAAATTACGTACAAGAATCTTGCATTTGTCACCTAACCTACCCTGTATTATGTATTACGTTCATGGTATGGAATGTTCAAGGAACTGGTAATAAGAATAAGATTAATGCTATTAAGGAACTAGTCCGAACTTATAAACCCACGGTTTTTGCACTCGTCTAGACGCATATGGGAGGGGATCACGCAATAAAATTGGGAAATGTTATCGGTTACAATGGACATTCTGGTGTGAATGCAATCGGTTTTAGTGGAGGTATTTGGTTGTATTGGAACATAGAGATTGTTACAGTAAACCCGCTTAATGAGCACCAACTATTTATTACGATTGAAATAGCTCAAAATGGTGAATTACCATGGTTCTTTTCCGCTGTCTACACTTGCCCTGACCCTTTTAACTGTAGAGAGCTATGTAGTGAACTGGAGAATTTTGATAGAAATAACAATAGACCTTGGCTGCTCGCTGGAGATTTTAACGAGACTCGGTCATTGGATGAAAGGAACGGAGGTGATTATAATATGATAAGACGATGTGAAAATTTTAATAACTGGATTTAGAATTGCGAGTTTCTTGAATTAGCCTTTTCTGGATCGTCATATACATGGGCTAGAGGTAACTCTGTGGAAACGAGACAGAGTGTAAGGCTGGATAAGGCTCTTTATAATGTTGATTGGGGTGCCCGTTTTGAGGAGGCCATGGTTCGACATCTTCCAGCCTTCCAGTCAGATCATTCCATCAATAGACCATTCCGATTTCAAGCTTGTTGGATGACACATGAAAATTTTAAGGGATATTCTATGGTGTACCCCTACATTTTTGAAATTCTATGGTGTGCCCCTGAACTCTATATATTGGTCTATACAATGACCTTATTTGTTGTCTTTAATATGTTAGTTTATTAATTGATCTATTAAATCATTTATTTACCATTCCAATTACTCGATAACCTACTCATGTACTTATTAATTCGCCGAATTACCATTAACTTACCAAATAATATACGAATCTAACCAAAATTTCATCAAATCTCCATTATCATTTCATGAATTGTAACTGATGTTTTTAATAGTAATTTGTGTTTATTAAAAGTGATTTGTGATGCTTTTCACATAGGATGGTGATACATAATTAATAAGTCAAATTAAACGTCAAAATATGGTTGTTTGATAGTGATAAAGTTAATGGAGAGTTAAAGAAGGTCATGATAGAGAAATAACTAAGAAGTTTAGGGGTACAATGTAGAATATAAAACATGCAAGAGTACAACATAGAAAACCAAAAAACTCGAAGATATACCGTAGAATATTCCAAATTTTAATGAATTTGTTGATCATAGCTGGCCTTCGGAGGGTAACTTTTCATCTCGTCTGGATTTAGTCTCAGAAATTACAATAATGGAACTCAGATGTATTTGGCGACATCTTTAAACGAAAACGTATGCTTCTAGCTAGAATTGTAGGATATCATCGTGAGCTATCTATTGCAAGGCAGAGTGACTTAATTAAATTAGAGGCAAGGTTTAGAAAAGAGTTGGCCGAGGTTCTTGCCCAAGAAGAGCTTCTATGGTACCAAAAATTGAGATTGGAGTTCATTATGGATGGCGATCGAAACACTTCTTATTTTCATGTAAGTACTCTAATTCGTCGGTGGTGCAATAAAATTTCTTCACTAAAAAAACGGAGAAGGATTATGGACCGATGATCCTGGAGAGGTTAAAAAAATAGTGGTCGATTACTTTAAAGACCTCTATACGGATGACAATACTTCGAGTGTTGTGAATAATATCCCATGGATCTTTTTCAAGACTTTAATAATAAGGAATGGGAATGGTTAACTAGATCGTTTAATATGGCTGAAATAGAGAAAGTTGTTAATCATACGGGTTCACTAAAAGCTATAGGTCCCGATGGATTCCATGCTTTGTTTTATCAAAAATATTGGCCTCTTTTTGAATCTTCACTGCGTGATATGGTGATT
Source organism: Silene noctiflora (assembly GCA_009801015.1). Taxonomy (NCBI): domain Eukaryota; kingdom Viridiplantae; phylum Streptophyta; class Magnoliopsida; order Caryophyllales; family Caryophyllaceae; genus Silene; species Silene noctiflora. The sequence goes on along the minus strand of VHZZ01007489.1, from coordinate 874 downwards.
AACGCACTCGAAAGAAAGGGAATGCCAGACGGCCTAAATAATACTCATCTTGTACTTATTCCAAAGGTGAACACTCTGAAATCCATTACTCAATTCCGCTCGATTAGTTTATGTAACGTGGCTTATAAAATTGTTAGCAAGACTCTAGCTAATCGGATCAAGAAGGTTTTACCCCATATTATTTCTGAATGGTTTCGTTCCAGGCCGTCAAATAACTGATTACATCGTCGTATTCAAAGAAGCTATTCCTTCTTTGAATAAAACGAAAGGTAATGCCGGTATTATGGCCATAAAAATTGACTTGGAAAAAACGTATGATCGTCTTTGGTGGAGCTTTATTCATGCGACTTTAAGTGATATGGGTTTCCCTAGGCCCCTTATCGATGTAGTTATGGAATGTGTGACATTGCCGCGTATGCGTATCTTTGGAATGGCTAACCTACTGAGCAATTTACTCCATATAGAGGTGTCCGTCAAGGGGATTCCTTATCTTCATATCTCTTTGTCATGTGCTTAGAAAAATTACAACAAGCGATTGATTTTGAGGTTCGTAATAATAATTGGAAACCGATTATTCTTTGTCGCAATGGCCCTCATATTACCAATCTCTCTCTCTGTTTTTTTTTTTTTTGCAGATGACATGATCATTTTCAGGGAAGCCTCTGTGGAGCAAGAAATGGTGATAAGGTATGTTCTCGACAACTTTTGTAAGGCCTCAGGTGAAAAGATCAGTGATGCTAAATCACGAGTTTACTTCTCGAAAAATACGGCTTTAGATATGATAAGTACTTTATTTATGTGATTTCACCCCCTCTATTAGCTTTGATTTTACATGTTAAATTGCACTTATCAATGTGTTTTTAAGCTAATATTG
>VHZZ01007487.1:36091-67559 GCA_009801015.1 Silene noctiflora | reverse complement strand
TGAGATTTACACATGTGATCAATCATGATCGACAATTTGTGATCGCATTATTGTCGGGGACACTTTTCTCCAACACAATAAAGGAAAGGAAGGAGATCTTGAATAGAGATGAAAACTTGTCACTTAGTCTTCAATACAAAACCCAAGAAATCTAAATGTAAACAATTGAAGAAGTAAATTGTAAGAACAATATTGAAAGGTTGATTATTSAAAGATTRAAGTAAWTTGAGGAAATATTAAAGTCTAATCTAATCTAATATAATCTAAGGGCTTAACCTAAACTAAGGAGGCTAATCCTCTCTAAGGGAGCATAATCTCCAAATTATTACAAATGAGGTTTATTTAGTAGGTACAATATTAGGTTTAGGAAGGGTAAAATGGGGATTAGTTGAAGTAATGTCGAAGCAAATCAAAGCCTTCCTCGAGCCATACCAGCTCGTGTGTGTTGGAGCGATTTTTCTGACTTCTGCTACTCATCTCGGGCGAGATGAGCAGGTCTCGGGTGAGTTGCTGCAGGAAGTTGCCTATCTCGAGCGAGATAGCCTCATCTCGGACGAGATGAGGGTCAAACTTCCCTTTTTGGTCTTCAACACTCTTCAAAGCTTCCCCTACTTCCTTCTGAATCATATGTCTAACATCCTCGAGTCTCCATTCTCGTCTCTTTGTCATGCTTCATCCTCTAAAGTCGTCAAAGAGCTTGCAAGAGACGGGAAAACGTCATTTCTAGCTTCTTTCCTACAAAATGTTAAGATTAGCATAAGAAGCAATTGACTAGGGATTTGACCATGAAAGTCCATAAAAGCATGAAAAATGGGTTTTGAAATGGGGTTAGAAGTGCGCTATTTCCGACCACATCAAGAAAAAACAAAAACCAACAAGGGGAGATGACCATGACTCATGCGGAAAGTAAATAAGGGAAAGAAAGGTTACACCCGCGTAAAAGCTCCCCCAAGCTAGCTTATAAACGGGGAAAGGTCCAATCCAAGTAGAAAAGTACCTGCAAAAGACAAGCTACTACAAACTAAAGCAAACAAATGTCTTATTGTCTTGACTACTACATCAAAACCAAATGAAATTGTCCAAACACAATAAATTGTGTCAACAATAAAGTAAATTGTCTCAAAAACATAATTAAACACGGGTTGCCTCCCGAGAAGCACTAGTTTAAAGTCTTTCTAGACTCTTGTCTTCATGAATGTCACATACATCTTTATCTTTAAAAATCAAGTCAAATCCCTTAGAAGTCAATCATGAACCTGCGCATGAGCAATACAAAAGCAAATGTAAGAAATTGATAAGATTGAAGCATGATGGATCAAAGGTAATAAATGATAAATCTTATCATTATGCGCATGAGAGACTTCAGAGAGAACCACCGTACTACTCCACTCGTCAGCTAGAGATGGAGCAACAAGCTTAAGACCATGAAATAAACCGTTAGTGCTCAAATTATCATTATAAATGGTCTCAAATTGGTGGCATGAAGAATCAAAGAGGCGGGACTCATAAAAAATGAGGAGTTCATCCCACTTAAATTCTAAATTAGAATTGCTAAGTCCTCTATCAACCTTAAATGGATCAACAAAATCCTCCGTGAAAAGATTTTTAAAGTAGTCTAAGGACTCGGAAAAAACCTCATTTGAAGGCTCAACTCGTCATAATCACAAGGAATCTCAACAACATCGTCCATATCAAGTGTCTCATCTACTACAAAGTCATTGTCTTTAACATGAGTCTCTAAATGATCAATTGGAATGACACAAGGGGGACTTTTCAAAGAAAAAGTCGGACCATCATCATCATCCAATAATTCAAAATCATTAGAGGCAATAGACTCAAATTGGGAGGGTGGAAGGACAAAAGGAGAGATAACAGGGTCATGCCCTCTCGCTTTCTTTTGAAGTTGTTGTTGCAAACGAGTTTGAGCCACTTTGAGCTCCTCTTGGAGGCGCCATATATTKAATYGGCGTGCTACCTVCCGACATTGGGAAGCCATGAARTCCAAGAAAATCCAGAGTTCCTCCCCMCTCTTGTAGTAAACACTCCCACTACTCATGTATAAAGCCAATTCACGATTCTCAAAATCTATGCAATCAAGCACGATTTGACCCATGTAAAATTCGTTAAGGACTTGTCCAAGGGAGATGAGGGTATTAGAAAAGTCATAAAATCGGTAAAGATAGTCATGAAAACGCTCATCCTTGTTTTGTGGGAATCGGAATCCTTCATTCATTATGTGAGGCCAAAATGATTTCCGTAAAATAGCTTCATTACTTAGAAAAGGCATTAAAACTACAAGAAAACCGTGAGGACGGTCCCAAGGAACAAGTGTTCCCTGGACAAAATAAAACAAGATAAAATTTAACAACTAATAGCAAACAAAACCGTAGTCCCCGACAACGGCGCCAAAATTTGGTAGGGTTGTCGCGTACCCAAATCAAAGATAAATTGCCCTATTCTAGGCTAACAACAAATGAGCGCAGTTAGGGAAGTAGGGATTGGTCTCAGGGAGACATGACTATGCTAGCTAGTTGTTATGGGTCGAATTTTATAAAGGTTGAAACGATTGATGTTTTAGGTTTGGTGATTTAATTTAAAATAAAAACAAGATGATAAATAACAATAAAAGAGAAAATCTAGGGGATGGGATTTCACATGTAGGTTACCAATTAACAATATCGAATTAAGAGAACATAAGATCAATTCTTGTTTAGGTTATTACCAATTTCCTCTCGGCCTATTACCAACCATGGAACGATTTCCAACGAGCTCTCGCACAAATTAGATCGGACCATTAAAACATGCTTAGTCTATTCTATTCCCGACTTTCGCTCTTAGGAAAAGAATAACAAATTAATCAACGATTGTGATCAAGAATCAAAGATTAACATTACAAATCAAGCATGTGATATAAACAACAAATTGATGTTAAAACTTCCTAATCCAACAGATATAAAGTGCTAATTTACATGCTACATCCCTTCACCCTACTTAAATTAAACTACTCACACATAATGAAATGTAAACAAATGAATAACATGGATGAAAATAATGGCATAATAGAAAATTATAGAGTGAGAAATGAAATAAACAAAACTGAAATATAAGGCAAGAAAAATACCGAAAGAAGATCTTGGAATAAGGAAGAACGATGCTAGAAAGAAAACCCGAATCGAAATGTAAAAAAATGAACCAAATTATTTATGTAAATTGTTGTAAATGTAAACTTGTGTTTCTAAACCCTAAAATCATAAGGAATTGATGAATAAAATATAGTATGTCGAAATAACAAGCAAGCAATATATAGAGGAGGGCGGAATATGAAGAGGCGCGAAGGTTGCAACGTCCGTTGGGGGTCGAGGACGTAAAAAATCCTTTTTATGAGCTTTATTCCAACTTTCTATGACCATGTTCATGTCCCTTGGGGGTAGGGGATGTGCATGGGGACGCGAATGGTCATTGACAAAGCATAGTAAAACCATCATAACTTGTTCATACGAGCTCGGAACGACTTGAAACTCGTTCCCTTTGACTCATAACTTCCTTAGGACCATGACACGCCCTTCTAGGCTTATAAAATCTTGACACAAAGCTTCGCTTTTCTCGGGATTCCTCCAAATGATGGAATTTGATGTAGAAACAACCCAAATCCTACAAATGACATTCAAACACAAGGAATACTACAAAGACGACATTAGCTCATAAAATCGCTCCAAAGAGCGGATAATTAATATAAAATCGAGCTAAATATGGGGTGAAAAGTATATATAAAATGAACATATTAGGCTCTTAGCTAAGCCAATTAGTAAACAAAATTGATAAGACTAAAAGCAATTACCAACTTAAAGAAATTTTATTGCCGCGATGTTATCTACCCCTCTTAAAAGGAACTTCGTCCCCGAAGTTCACTCGCAAGACGAATCAAAAGAACATGAATGCAAGAAAATGACCTTACCTAGCATATAAAACTACACACCAACATGACCCGATGCAACTATGCGTAGTGTGCGGAAACATATAACATGAAGTCTAACATACTTGCATGTAAAGATATATGACAAACCGAGGCATTCAAAAAAAATACTACACTGCCAACATGTTTCTATCCACACCAACTTGTATTCCACATCAGACTCAAGTTCCAACCATAACACTAAATCGTGGCAATACCATCTTGCCAATCTTATCGTCCGTGCCTTGGGTTCGAATACATCACACGAAGGAAAAATAATCTCAAAACTTGACAAAACTATACAAACGGATTACGGAATCATGAATATGAATCATGGACACCATCCCAGCGTACTCGGTCGAGTAACAGCAAGCACTCGGCCGAGTATCAATTACTCAGACGAGTAGTCAGCACTCAGCCAAGTACTTTGCGGCAGAATGTTATTTTCATCAATGTCACCATGAAAATTTCAACTTTTACCTGCAACAATAATTCTAACTATTGAATGTCATAGAGAATCGTGTCTCAGGCATAGCATAGTCTACGATAAGATAAAGTCTTGGCCTTATGGCCGGATTACACGCCAAAGAAATCCAAATGTTGAAAAGATCCACACAAATCTGCAACAAGTGCAAATAAACAAACAACAATAAAATAATCTCATGGGTCTATACCCTCATCCTCATCCATGCCATCACCACCACCTGCACCCAACGTCCTAGCTCCCTGATGTGCTCTATCAGCGACGCCACCACCAATCCATTTTCCCTCCTCATCCAGCTGGATATTGTAGTTATCTCCCCATGGCCCTGCAAGACAACTATACTCATAGCTTCTCGGGTCCCTCTATGTCGTTCGGTCCACCTCATAGCTATCAAACACTTCACTATCGTCCCCCACTCCTCTCCACCACACCGGCTGGGCAAGGTCGGTCCCCACATTCAGAAGATGTGTCATCTCGTGCATGTTCCTCAGCACGAGAATGTTGGACACCCTCTCGATGAGCTCGTTAACCTGCATCTTAGGGTCGTAAACCATAGGATAAGACGGGTGCTGGTTTCGGGGAGAAGCTCTGCGATGTATAAGGTGCCTCGATCTCCACCTCCCCAGTCACCCTCGCTCCTCGTACTTCTCTAGGTGTCGGAGTGGCCTTCTGACGGCCAGATGCTATCACCTGCTCGGGCAAGTCCTCAAGGATCTCAGCAGCAATGAGGTAGAACTGGGGCTGAGGCTCAGTTTCCCCACTCCGCGGGTCATACTCCATCAAATGATCAATCACAGGTAAGTTCTCCCCATCGGGTAACCTCATCCACCTAGCCCCCCTCACCCTCCATGCTAAAGTCCCATCACCCAACCTCCTCAACTTGACGTACATCAAGTAGCCATCGTCTAAGGTGGGTGCACTCTCAAACAAGGCAGAAGACGACTCAACAGGAGCGACAAAGTCGGTCATTTTCTAGGCCAACTGGGTCACTATGGCCCCACAACTAAGGTAGCGAGTCCGGGAATAAGCCATGAGTGCTAAACTAGCATATACCACCCCAGGAGCAGTGTAGTAGAAACGCTCCTTCTGGAGGGGGTTAAGGTAGGACATCAGAAGCATAACCTCATGAGTGTTCAACTTGCTCACATCACTCCGACCATAAAGTAGACAGGTCATCATCCTCAGAAAGATGTGAAGCGACTCATGTTAAACATTATTAATCAACATGGCACTCGCGCTAGGTGAAGGTCGGCCGGTAGGGTAAGGAAGGTAGCTAGAGGCCCCACTCTCAGTCACCACATCACTCAAATCTCAGTGTTTCTCGAGTTCCAAGTCTAAGTGTTCGGCAAACTGGTCAAGGGTCAAGTCAAATCCAGTGTTCATAAGACGGGAATAGATAGTTTTCCCAGCAGAATCATACTTAAACGAACTCATAAATACTAAGGTCCGAAAAGGGTTTGACTTCTTACGAAGGTGATACAACCCCTCTAAACCCAAGATCTCAAATATGTGGCTTATGTCCGACTCAATTCCCAAATCCCTCAAGATACTTGGGTCCACACAGCGGGTCGTTCTCATGGTGCGCTCCATCAAAGCAACAAAAGTAGCCCGTTGGTCGAAATCGGCAAAGATTACCGTGGGGTATTTCTCAACCGAAGGAAAAAGCGGCTCCTTACTTGACTGGGCTTGCTCGACGGCGGCATTAGCACGGGTCCTCTTCTTGGCGGTTGCTCTAGCTTTCGGCATGCTGCAAGAATACCAGTTTAACAAAAATTTCCGGAATCCAAATTATATCAAAGGTGAACATTCAGATTTTGCCTTCTTTAAAGACGAAGTTTAAGACAGATTTTTCGATCAAAATACGCAAAAGGGACACTAGGTAGTGTAGTACTAGTATCAATTGAACTCCCATAAGAATCCTAAGATGAATTTAAGTGGAAAAAATCAAAATTTTGGGGCCAACCCCTAGAAAATATTTTGGTACTGACAAAGAAACTTTGGGCATGACAATCATCTTTTCCATATTCAAATTGATCATTGGAAACAACTACTATCAAATTAACAACATCTAACATATGATTCTATGAGTTCAAGGCCAAAACTTTCAGATTTTGAACACTTTTGAACCTTCAATTAATTTGAAAATAAGAATTGGAAATACATTACCATGAAATAGGAAATTTATTGGATGAAAAGGAGAGCAAGATGATGAATCAAAGAGTAAAGAAGACAATATCACCAAGGTTTTTGCTTCGAGAGAAAGTTTTAAGAGAGTTTGAGTGGCTTGTAATCAAGATATGTCGAAAATTATAAGGCAAATAATGTTATAAGCTTTCCGGAAATCTAGCCGATGAACCGGCAGAAGTAGGGGTACTCGGTCGAGTACCAGACCTACTCGGTCGAGTACCATATGCTCGGTCGAGTTCACTAGCCTACTTGGTCGAGTACCCAAAATTGCAGATTACCGCAACTACTGCTTCTGGGCACTCGGCTGAGTGTACCCCGTGCTCGGTCGAGTACCCCATGTACTCGGTCGAGTACTTGTAATGTGTAACCGAATCTGTTTAATATCAACGTCGTCATTCCTGCAAACACGAGATACGTTGTTCGGAGTCTAAAATGTATTCAGAACTCATCACAATTAGGTCTTATTCTTACCATCCAATATGCCACTCGACAATTATACACACACCAAACTCGTCTGTCCCCAAGAATATCATATATCCACTAAATTATACGCACAAAACCATCATATCACGTACGTAAAATACGAATCAAACTTGAATGAATTACAAACTATATCGTATGCATGTAAGTGCTCACCCAATTACTCCATGAAACAATACCGCATGCCATTCACGCATATTAATAACACACCATGTACCACACCATAGACATCCTCTAGCGACGCTTGTACCATACTATCACACATGGAACTCAACTATAGTCACCGTTCACACATAAGCATGCACATCATCTCATACTTTATCCCACGCGGAGTTTCTCGTTAAAGTCTATTGGGGCTAGGATTCTAAGATGAGGGCGCCTTCTCACCCAAAACCAACTTAAGAGGGCTCCTAACCCGCATACTCCAGGTTCATTTTACTTTGACACCCTACATTAATTTGGTTCATTGGTTCATGTTCCATAATCGTCGCTCTGATACCACTTGGTAACACCACCGCTTACCAAGGAGGCTTAACAAGACCTTCCCTAGAAAGTAAGGGTGTTACCAGCTCGATTGTCCGAGGTAAGTATATCAAATAAACAATAAAAGAACATTTAATAAATTCTTTTACAACGTACAGCGGAAACCAAAAGATAAACAACTCGGCTATACAACATAAGATACAACTGGTGAAGCTACTATTGTCTGACTACCGACTCGATGTCACGCGACGTCCCCATCCCAGCAGTTGCATCCTGACAGCAACCAACCACAAGCACCTGAAAAGTTCATCTGCTCACCATTTGCCAACAATATCAAATGGATCACCGCAGAGAAGGACAACAAGGAGAAAAAACACAACACACCACACAAGGTCAGTAAGAGTAACATGTAAAGTACATAGTAAGAGTATCACAACCATAAAGTGAACAGAACCAGACATACTTCCTCGACACTATCTCCAAATGGCTCTCATCGCAACCAGCAACCAGGTTCCTATCGCGACAAGTAACCCACACCGCCAGTGATAGACCGTAGCCTTGTCACCTCAAGCCCCGCTCATCGCAACGAGCGTACCCAAATAATTAATGTGCACATCCCCATTGTGAAGGGAGCCACAAGGGGCGAACAAGGTGGTGAAGACCATCTCCCGACAATGGCTCCACAATCAATTCCAAAACCACTGCTACACTGCCATATCAAAACCACAGCATAGCAATCGAAATCATACCACAAGACAACCGCAATAGGACTACCACAACAATAATGAATCAAACAATAACTGAAACTGAGTAGGGAAACCCTACCTTTTCGCTACGCCATAAAATGCATCAAACATATCATGCCTATCAAGCATCTACATCATTTCCTACAACAACGATTATGCCATATTACTACGCTATTAAGACTGACTAAACAATTAACGAATATGCACAAACTTACCTTGAAGAACAATCAGATGCCGACTACGGCGACTACTCCATGCGATGACTCCAAGCATAAGCTATTACCCTTCCCAGATATGGTTCATGGCTAAGTCATGATTGAGGTAGTGAGAGATGCGAGGATTGAGAGGGAGAGAATTAGGTTTAGAATGATAAAATTTATGGCAGAAATGATTTAAGTCGTAACCTCTGCATGATAATATAACACGCTGTCAGACGCGTACTCTGTCATTGTATTTTGCCATAAGAAAAAAACAATGTTAAAAAGTAAATTAATCATATAATTGAATAATGTGGTGGAATGTATTTTAAAGAAAATAAATTTTATACCAAAAAGCTAATGATTTCGATTTATAAATTCTATCAATTTTTTCTTCATAAATGTAATGAAAACAATTTAAATTTTTGTTTTATGTGTAATATTTGTCAAGTAATACTCAAATAATAGCATAAATAAAAGATTTAACAATCTATAATTTTATATGAATTTTATTTTTATTATAGTTAAAATAATATAATTTAAAGTTTAGTGAAAATAATATAATTTGATAAAAAGATTAAGTTTTTTGAAATTTAAATTATTAATTTCCTTTTTCATTAGCGTATTTAAGAAGAAACTTTTTTGAGAGAAAAATTGTGAGATAACCTATTCTTTTAGTATATAGGGATGAACCTGATACATTTTGTAACGTATCAATTACACTTTAAAAATACTTATTTATTAAATTCATATCAATCCGGAAACATGGTTTCAATGTAATTAAATAAATCTATACAAATTAATTATACTATTTAGTTTTTAATCGATAACGTTGTATGATATACCTATAATGTAAATATTATATAGTTTTGGTTGAAGTGTAAATTTAGAAAACACCAGAATATAGTGATTCTCCCTCAAATAAACATGTCCCACTTATGGTATTAATTAATATTAATATATTGATTATTTAACATGCACAAATATAATATAAGTATGTTATATTTTGGAAACTATTAAAAGGTAAATAAATCAAGCTAGATTTCCAAAGAATATAATATTCCAAAATTATTTTGATTTGATTAATGCATATATTTAATATATTTATATAAATATATAAGTCTCTTAAAATTACATGCCTAAATAGTAAAAGTAATTCTTTTTGTAGTGAAAAGAATTGTAGTAACATTGGATATAGTAAAATGATAGTAATCACTCATTTGAATAGTCAAAGTAACAATATTAGCAGCGAGCAGGAGTAGTGAAAGTAACGAGAGTAGTCAAATTATCAATATTAATGCGGCACTAGTGAAAATAACAATAATTACGGCGGGATTAGTAAAACTAACAGTAGTAATAACGAATGTAAAAAAAGTAACAATACTAACAACAAAAGAAAGTATATATGAAAATTACCTAACCAATCGATTTACATAAAATATTAATAGTGGGAGTAGTTGTGGACATGCCACCCGCACGCAATCTGTTTATATGCGGTGGTCTAAAAAGACACGCTCGGGGACGTAGGAACGCTTTTGACCGGATCATTTAGAACGGTCGGTTTCGTCTCGATGAAGGTCTCGAAACGATGAAATGATGTTCGGAGTCGTCACCAAGCAATTGTGGAGTGCTTGGACACCGTTCGAAATTCACTTTATACCTTGGTCAAATAAAGCATGAAGCGATGCTTGACATAGATACTGAAGATAAGGACTCATCCCCTTTTAGCATTATATGCCTAAAATGACTCTCATTCGTCGTGGATATGGCCATCCACTATCCAAAAGTTCTGAGTAAGGGGTGAGGGTACGTATTGGGAAGGTCTTTAATCGAACACTCAATCTCGCCCACGTTAGCGGCCTCTATTAATTGATCGTGGTTACTAAGTTCAAATGTTGATAAAACGGTTAAATGCATGAATGCGCATCCATTAGTTTAACCTAACATGTGAAGATTTTCTAAGTTAGTTGTTTATGCATATACCAAGAAGTTGGCGTCGAAGTTGGATTTAGGATTGATTTGCATGCAAAACGGAAATTAAAAATCCATTTACCAAGTTTAGGTTAAGGTGCTTAACACGATCTAATTTGTTAAAATAAAAAGATAAAAAGGTGTAAAAGTGTATGTGAGTTAAACCGACCTACGATAAGTTCATGTTTGACCGTAATCGAGGAAGCTTTGAATGTGTCGAACGACGAGGTTAAGGGTGCATGGTAGCCTATAGAGGCGTGAACAATGGTGCACCATAACAGCCTCTGGCTATATTTTAGAAGAACAAAGGAGGCGGCCCTTTAAGGCGCGAGGTGTTATGTGAAATAAGTGGTGCCTTCTGGATTTTAAAATGTCGTAAAAAGAGAAAGAAATTGTTTGAAATGAAAGAATAAATTGTGCATGTATGCTTAGCAGTCTCATCACCGTACTCGAATTAAATTGACATGTTATTTATGTTAACAAAGGGTGATATTCGAATGTGGCTACGATAGAAGAAAGTAAAATAAAAAGGAAATAAAAAGGAAAAGGATGAACTAAGTATGTTAAGTTCATTGATATGTAATTAGTCAACATATTTCATTGTACTCGGATTAAACCGACATGGTATTAGTATCAACCAAGGATGAGTCTGAATGTGATAAAAACTGCTTGCAACCGTAAATAAATGGGAAAAATGAAAGGTAAAAGAAAAAGTGATTGAAGATTCATAAATTTGTAATTAACCAAGAAACATCGTCGAAACTCGGACTTAACCGACATGGTATAATTAACCAATGACGATTTTGGAGATGACTAAAATCGAATCAAAAGAAAGAAAATAAAATGAAATAAAATGAAAAAAGTCGTAATAAAAGGAAAAAGAAATTAAAAAGCAAAGGAAAGGTGAAGGAAGGACGAACGCAAACACGGTTGGGCTAAAGCCTGAGAGGGCCTCGGGGCGGGAGCATGCTCGCTAGACAATGAGCCCTTGTCTCTAGTCAAAATTCGGTTTTGGCTCATTTCCTCCATTTTTGGATCGTGTTATGCATCTTTCATGTTGTTTATGCCATGAAAACAATAAATACATGAAATAAGTGAGTTGTTTACACCCTCAAACTTACATGTTATATGATGTTTGCTAAGTAGATGACTATTTGAGACGGTTTTTTCGTTGTGCGACTACTTGGTATCAAAATAAGTTTAAAAGAGTGCCTTAAAAAAGGATTTTGTTTTGAAAAGATGTTGAAAACGTATGTTGAGTTGGTCAAATTAGTCGGACAAATGCAATGGCGACAGTACCAAACAAAATGTGTAAGGCTTGGGTTTTGGATTGGTAGGTCCAAAATACATGTCAGTTTTGACTTAAAAAGTCGAGCATAGAATTTTAAGGGAGATGTGAAGGGGCGGACTCTCATGTACCCTAGAAAGAGGCACAATGAGGTGTATTTAGAGATAAATGTAAGGTGTAGGTAGGTTAGAAATTGCTTGCTGGCCATGGAGAGCCCAGTAGAGGCGCGGACATGCTTGCACACCAAGAAGGTTATGTCCTTTTCAAGTTCGGACGTGGTCTTTGTTCTATCTAATGTTTAGTTGGTGTGATTAGTGGTGTTTATTATCATGCTGTGTAAGATGGTTGTGGAATAGTATTTAGGTGTTATTTGGAGGAGGTTTTGCATGCTTGTGATAAGTACTTTTTATATGCATTTTTATCCCCTAATTTAGCTATATTTTACTAATCGTTTTAAAACTTCGTTTAGTATTTTAAGCTAATATCGTGTTCTAGTTGCATTGTCTTGTTTTGTAGGAAATCGAGCTTTTATTAGCTAATTCCCGATGAATACGAGCAATTATCGAGATCACAAGCTAAGTTGAGTAAGGATTGGGCCATGCATGGCCCTGCAAATGCAAAAGCGCAAAGAGATGATCAAAATGTGAAGTAATGGCCCAAGATAATAAATCAAGCCAAATGTAAACAATTGAATAAATGAAGCCCAAAGAAATCAAATGAAGTGTGGAAAATATCAAGCATAGGATTCCAAAGAAATTCCATACTCACAAGGCATTTCCGGACGATTAAGGACGCAATTAACATAAAACATTGGATACCCGGTCATTAACTATGGCCATTTAAGGCATTTAACCCGGATCCTTGCGTCCCCGATCGGGGTCACCCATCCACGATCGGGGTTGTTAGTATTTAAGTCCATTGGATTCTTTGTGGAATGTTTACGTTTCAAGCTTCAACTACTATATAAAGAGGGTCTCCCCCGACTTCACAACACACTCAATACCATACAACACCCAACACACCACATTACACATTATTTTCCACATTGTTACTCTCTCAAATTCTCTTTTAGTTTTCCTTGTAATCCTTAGTTTACATTTCAATAAATTTTAGTTTATACTAATCATTCAACATTTAGCCATATTATCAAGTTCTTATTTCAAGTTCCTTTGTTATTCTACTTTTGGTATTCAAGTTTAGGGTATTTCTATTTCTATTATTGCATTTCTATTTTATAGCTTTGAAGTTTATAATTCATAATTCTATAGTTTAGTATTTAGTTATTTATATTTCTTTAGTTTCATATTCAATATTAGATTATATTGATCATCATACATTATGTCTAGCATTTCATATAATACTTGCATTTTACATATTAACATGAGTAGGTAATTTCATTTRTCTAGGGAGTAAGGGAAGCCATGCATTAGTATTCATTTTAGCATGTTAGATTAGTATGTTTTAATCTTGTATATTTGCTTCTACACTTGCTTAATTTGTAACGATGATCTTAGTCTATTGATCACATTCTAGGATTAATTTGTTATACGATCTATAAGTCGAGAGGCACAGATTTGTATTAGAACTAGCATGTTGTAGTAGATCGACTTAACTCATAGTGAAAGCTTGTTAGGACCCGATTTAAGGCCGATACTAAAAGTAAAAGCTGGGTATCATAGGCTTAGGCCTTTTTCCTTGATTGCATCTTGATCTAATATGTTATATTTTACTATGCATGTGTGACCCAAATTCCCTAGACTCTTCTTTATTATACTTGTTAAATCATTCTTACATTTGCTTTTATTTCATAGCTTTTATCTCTCCCAAAATTATAAACGACCCATTTCTGATAAATTCGTAACAACTAAATAAAACTACCGTTTCTTTGTGGATTTCGACCCCTTTATACTACATTTATTTTTTGTACCTAGGGTATTTTTGTATAGGTTAGTGACGACCTATCAGCTTGACTCGGTTTACCCGAATTGATTCGGGTTGCGGGTTTCGGATTCGGTTTTATGCAAAAAATTTCTTATGTTACCGTAACACCATCTCATCATGTTGAGTTGGTGTTACCAACCAAAAATAAATTGAAACGTCATCCACTATTTTATAAAAGGCAAATTCTTTAATCTAATTTTTTTTCTTTCACGGCAACTACTCTATATGTAACAACGCAACCTTCATCAACCAAAGACCATATCATTTTTTTGCACCATCCTACGACCAATACACCATGATTATAAAGCTCTAATCCACACCACCTACTAGTCTGCTACAAACAATCATTTGAGTTCCCATTTTAGGCATATAATTTGAATTTCCGATATTCACAATCTTTCGAGCTCCCATTTTATTGGTTTTATGTGTAATACCCGCCCTATTGGGGACCCGTTGACTGACTGTAAGTACCTTTGACCATGTTAGACCCTTTGATAAGGACAGAATTAGAGTTACCTTATGTTAGAAACCTAGAACTCGACCTAGCACGGGTCACTCGGCGTACTCAGTCGAGTATGACGATACTCGACCGAGTGTGTGAGCGGCAGCGTAATATAATGTTACGCGGAAGTCATAACCCGAAATAATTCATTCATTTCTTCTTTCGCAAAATCTAAAAAAAATCAGAACAACTTCTGCCTCTACCATCTTCTTCCCTAGCACTTGTTGAGCCTTCACCTAGGCGACCACCATGGGAGTGGATGTGCGCATCGGTTTTCATCTAGTCATCAGTGCATCGAGTAAGGTACGTCATCATCACCATCTGTGGGTTTTGGTTAGGGTTATGGTCATTTGTAATCTAGTCATACCGTTGTTGTAGGTGTCGATAGTGATCGGTACTACTTGGATTCGCTAGAGGTAGGGCTTCCCTACTTTGTTGGCTGTTTAATTGATATACATGTAATGTGATGGTCTCTTAAGGTCATTGTGTGATTAAGATTTATTGTGTTGGTTATTAGTTATTGTTGTGGGACCATTTTCTGGAGATAGTTCAAACACCATGTTCGCCTCTTGTGGCTCCTGTCACAAGGGGGATGTGCACATTAATGATCTGGGTTCGCTCGTTGTGATGAGCGGGGATTTTTGTGCTAAGGTTGTGGTCCCCACTGGCGGTGTGGATTACCTGTTGCGATGGGTAATCTGGCAAGGGTACACACATTGGTGTGTAGTCGGTTACTGGTTACTATGGAGTTCGGAGTAATGATTGATACGGTTTGATTGGATTGTATTGCATTATATGTCTATATTTCTAAACTGGTTATTCAGTTGACTGACCCTGTTTATTGTTTTTCAAACTGTAATGATCCATTCGAGGATGGTGAGTAGAATGACTTTCAGGTTTAGTATGGATGTTGTATTGGTGTATGCTGCGGATTGGAAGGTCGTATGACATAGAAATGCTTGTAGGCGATCGTAGTGTCACCAGTTGTACCTTTTCTTATTCTGTGTAGTTGAGTTGTACCTTGTCTTCAGCTGTAAAGTTGTAAAGTATTTACTAAATGTTCTTGAATGGTCTTTTTAATATACTTACCTCGGGTAACCGAGATGGTAGGGCCTTTAGTTATCAAGGAAGGCCTAGTTAAGGCTCATTGGTAAGTTGAGGTGTTACAAAGTGGTATCGGAGCGACGATTTTAAAACCAGTAACTAATGAATCTAATGAACGTAGGGAGTCAATTAAAATGAACCTGGTGTATGTGTGTTGGGAGCCCCTTGTGTTTGATTTTGGGTGGTAAGGCGCCCTCATTGCAGAATCCCGACCCCAATATACCCTTATGCATCGAAAGGCGATTAGAGCCAGCTTATATACACCTCCTAACTGATGAGGAAGACGGTCAAGAAGAGCCTTGGTACCAAGCCATCCTAAATTATAAGCTCAATGAATAATGTCCACCGTACATGAAAAAGAGGGGACGACAAGCTATAAGATTACTAGCTTCCCAATATGTCCTGAATCAAGGAGAATTATACAAAAGGACGCCACAAGGTGTTATCTTGCTTTGCCTTGATCATTCAAAAGCAAAGAAAGTAATGGAGGAAGTCTACGATGGAGAATGTGGTCCTCACATGAGTGGACTGACCAATGATGGCTAAGAAAATCATGCGTTTAGGATACTACTGGACGACCATGGAAACAGATTGCATCAAATATGTTAGACACCGTCACAATTGCCAAATCTTTGCGAATGTGCAACACGTCCCACCCTCCTTGTTATACACAATGACGTCACCTTGGCCATTCTCCACTTGAGGAATAGACATAATAGGAAAAATTACTCAAGCCGGAACGGGATGACATTGTTTCATTCTAGTGACGATAGACTACTTCACTAAATGGGTGGAAGCAGCTTCTTAATACTGGTCTAACATCCAAGCAAGTGGCTAATTTTATACAAACCAACATCATTTGTCGATATGGGTGTCCACACGAGATCATCAGTGATAATGGTTCTTATTTCCAAGCTGAAGTCGCACAAGTGCTCGCCAAATACAAAATTCAGATCACTCCTCACCCTACCAACCCCAAACCAATGGAGCCGTAGAATCAACAAACAAAAATGTCATCATGATCCTAAAGAAAATGATTGATAATTATAGGGACTGGCCTAACAAAATACCCTTCGCCTTGTTGGGGTATCGAACTTCAGTCAGAAAGCCCACTAGGGCTACACCTTTCTACCCAACATACGGCATGAAAGTTGTGCAACTAGTAGAACTAGAGATCCCATCTCTACGAATCCTACTCGAAAGCCAAATTATAGAAGTTGAATGGAATAGAGCAAGATACAAAGAACTCATCCTCCTGGATGAAAGACAGCTGCGCGCTTTGCATAATGTTCAAACATATCAAGTGCGAATCAGAAGATCTTTTAACAAGAAAGTCAAGCCTTGACACATCAAGGAAGGAGATTTGGTGCTTAAATCGGTTAGAGCTCTTTTGCCAGTAGACCCAAAGGGGAAAATCAAACCCAACTGAACAGGACCCTACTTGGTCAAAACAATATCCTCGGGTGGTGCAGTTAAAATCACAGACCTAGATGGGAATGAATTTTCTAACCACAAACCTTGACCAACTCAAGAAATATTACCTTTAGACTAGGCTAGAACGCCCCTCGCGTGACCTTTGTGCGGCTCATGCGACAAGTTATAAACACAAAACACGTGCCATCCAACCCTTCATGTTATCTTGCTCTTGCTTTTTTAACATTTCCATCGTCAACATAAACTTAATTGTCGTTCAGGAGTAAGTAGAGCACCATGCTTATTCCCTATGTTTGTTCTATGGGCTCTTGCCTCGAACACTTATTCCTTTGCATATATACTTCTAACTACGTTACGGGTTTGATTTCGTCTTTATATGATGAATACGTAGGTAATCCTTCGCAGGATACAACCCCAAAATAATTTTCAAATATGCAAATAGAAGGACATATGCTTTGGCATTTAAAATTCGAAAGAATAAGCGAAAGGGAAATACTTGATTAAAGTTTTCTTAAACTCACTAAAAAATGTTTATTCATTAATAAGTAATACGCCAAATAAAAACTACAAGCTTTTACTGAAATTAAAATGCTAAGCTAGGATTCTAAAAATCGCGCCTTTTATTACAACATAATAATAAATACTAATTTAAAATACTAAAAAAGACTTGTGCTACTCGTCCATCTTCCCCTTGCCTTTGTCATTTTTTTCATACTTCATGTCTCGACCTCGAGGTGGACGCTCCTACGTTATTTCGGACCTAATTATCAAAGGTCTCTTCCGAGGTCTAGCATTCCCATTTCTATCCACCATCATTCTCTCAGCGGGAGGAGTTCTCTTTGGTTTCTTCTTTGGGCGAACGACTCGGAATCCAGCTTCTTCCTCCTCTTCAGTCACATACTTTTGGTTCTCCTTGGCTAGTTCGCGAATTTTCTAGTCAATAGGCTCATGCTTCCTCAATTTCTCTCTCTCTCTCCTCGGAAGTTTTAGCTTTGGCCAATTGAATATATGAGTCAGACACCCATAGTGAACCTACAGGAGTAGGAATGTACCACATGTTTCTTTGATCCCAACGAAGTGCCCACTCGCGACAAGAGTCGGTAGTGTGCGCCAATGCTGTCTGTGGAATGGTATCAAGCTTCGGGATCTTTTGTCTTAGGCCCATTTGTCTCAATAGCATTTCTGGGAAGATAGCAACCATGAATTCCAGGCTTGGAATACGAATTGACCATGTAAGATCAATGCTAGATACTCCAGTCAATGCCTTAAGATGCCACCATGGGACGATCCATCTGATAAGAGGCCCACCTTCATTCCTCAATTTGTTCTCCCAATAATTGCAAATTCGAGTGAAGTCTACCATGTATAGTCTCGTCCTCATCGATATGGACCTCGAACGGTAGCCAAAGACATTAATTGGGGGCTTGATCAATCGAAGTCTCTAAATAAGCCAAATCTACCAGGATAAATAGGGAAGATAAGTATCAAAAAAAAAAAAAAAAAAAAAAACGAGCGAAAAAAAAAGGAAAAAAGGAAACTTTTACCTGAAGTATAATAGGACTTCCCAAATAAGGCATGTCGTGATTAGTCTTTCTGTTATCTAGACCAAGGATGGTCTCTCCCAAAGCTAGCCAAACTGGGCTCCTGCGCAGTTCCATTTGTTCTATAATTCCCAGAAAACGAGGAACCTCTCTCATTTTCGCATCAACATGGCCCTTCAAAATATGGCAATGGATGAGATAAAATCCAAAGGCTCGACGCCTCGCCATATATGAAATAGTAAGGTCCTATCTTTTTATAAAGCGATCCACCAAGTCAAACATTCTCACACCTTCCGTAGTCACGAGATGGTCTACTTCGGCTTTGGTTAATCCTAATAGATCCCTAAATTTTTTTTTATATCCTTGAGAACTAGGAGGCAATATGGGTACACTTTCAACATCCCATCCACCAATCGCAGCAAATTCCTAAGGAAAATGGCATATTTCTCCTCCTAGGAATGCAAAAACATGTAGATCAAAATTCCAATACTCCAAGCATATGCATCTAAGAAAGGCCTCACCACTTTTACTTGCTTAATGCTAATGATTTGACCAATATTAAAAGATGCCATATCATGTTTCTCTACATTGGAAAATTCATTGGCCATTCCTTGAGACAGTTTTCGAAGGCATCCATCTTTGAAATTTTTTTATGAAGATTTTTGTGGTTTATATGAATATGTAAGGTACGGAATTGTAGAAGCAAGAATTTTGAGAATAAACTTTCACCCAAGGCATGTATATATACTATTCGGGCTTTCCTAATTCTGCTAAGGAACAAACACGCCCGAGAGTTGCGCCTCCTGGAAGGGTCGCAGCATGTGCTGCGCCTCTTCCCCGGGTCTTTTCTCTGCAGTTTTCTTCGGAAATATTTCCTAATCTGATTTTTGGTATTATTTCCTATTCCTAAAGGATTTTTGACGACTCTTTTTGCATAAATTGGACTTTCCTTACTTTTATCGGAATTCCTTTTCCCGATCGAGTTCGCATTTCGAGGCAGCTGCTCCCAACGCATAATTACCCACTTTATTTTCATTTTCTTTTTAGGGGGAAGCACTTTTCCACCGTTATTACATTTTCTATAATTTCAAATTTCAAACTTGGATACCGTCATTTCATTTTCTATAATTCGATATTTTATTTCAAATTTCACCAATTTTCAAACTTTTTCATTTTCTTTTTTTTTAAGGGAGAGCACTCCTGTCTTTTAGTCATGTCAACATTTTCAACTTATTCATTCTCTATTTTCTTTTTTATTAGGGGGAAGCACTCCCGTCATTTAGTCGTGCATCATGTGCACTCACTTTTGGGCTACTTTTTTTTTCTCTTTTTCTTTTTCTGTTGGTTCGACTTATATTTTAGGCCATCAAAACTTGTAATTACATGTTTACACTTGTTTTAAGTTGCTCTTTTTCTGCGTAAATTTTGGCAACATGACGACGTAAGTGGTCACTATGCCAAACCTGTTTCCAAGCTAACTTGCAGGAACAAGTTTTATATACATCCAATAGCAGCAAAGGAACACAAGCACATATATATACATACCAAATGTACAAAACATATACAAGACTCGAGCTCATGCCCGAGAGCAAAACAAAATTCAAAAAGTACAAAAAGAAGGTGGGTCGCTACACTACTCAAGCTCTATGCCTCATACGGTCCTCGACCACCGCCTCAAGTATGGCAATGTCAGTGTCACGTACCTCAAGCTCTCTCTACAAGCGGTTCGTCTTCTCACGTGACCGCTCCAACTCGAGCTCCAATTCACGCTCCCGCTGAAGAACAAAGAGAACAATAATTACCAAAATGTAAAGCAAATTTCTCTGAAAATAAGGAAAGGTTCTTACCTCTCTCCCAGAACGACCCTCGAGTGCCTTAAAGACTGTCGCTCGTAGTCGGTTGGCCATCCGCCACAGTTCCACATGCCACGACGACGCCACCTGCATTTTCAAAGCAAATCAAGTCTCATTTCATGTTCATACATGCTAAAAATAAGATGAAGAGGAGAGTTTGGACAAGGAACTCACCCTCCTCACAACGTTCTGCCACTCATCGAGGCCAGCCTTAGTCAACGCCTCGGGAAAAGAAGGGACGTCCATCGACACTGTCACGCCAGCTGGCCCCACGTAATCGAAAGTCTCGGGAAAGGCTGAGGGCTCGACAGAAGCAGTGTCGATATCTTGTTCTAATATAAATTTCATCAATACATTTTCTTTTCAAAAACAGAATCATATTCCACACAAACGGGAAGAATGCTTACCACGATCGGCCAGTACGCCAACCTCCTCAGGAAAAACTCCGAGTACTCAAACTCAGGAAGAAGGAGAGTGTCACCAGCAGCTCCAGCAAGGATGGTCGTCCTCTCCGCCTCAGTAGCCTCCCTAAACATCGTCTGCGGTGTATCGACGGGAACAGTGAAGATGTCATAGAGACACTGCCAAGCCAAACGCTCACCCAAGTACCAAAAAGGCCCCATGAGCGTCGCGAGAAGGAGTATACTAGAGCTCCTAGGTTTAAGTACCTCAGCCAGAAAGGCTGGCACCCCGGTGTAGTCCTCCCAAGGCGTCGGTGCCGACTGAAGTCACATTTCAAGGGCCAATCAAGAAAATAATGAAAATAGACAACATACAAATATTAGAAGGAAGGCTTACACCGTCAAGCTGCAAAGCGTTGACACCCCTCCTGCTAGTGTCATATGAGGAACATTGGTTCTTCTGTCTACAGATGATCCAATCCCTGACGACAGGGTACTGCCTAGGCATGTCAGCTGCCCTCGTGGGCGCAAAGCCGGGAAAGTACGAGTAGATCCAGGCCTAAATAAATAAAAGATGTTTTCACATGATCATTCATTCGCTAAGAAATGTGAATAATCATTTATTTACATATCATTTATTCACATGATCATTCATTTGCCAATTCATTTATTTACTTGTTAAAGTTTATATGTTAAGTAAACTTTTACTTATCTATAATGATCCTTCATTTCGCCAGAAATTACTTATAAATAATTATTTATTTATCTAGTAATCATTTACTTATCTACAATGTTCTACCATCTGCATACCAAGTCCAAATATTCCTACTCCTATTTATATGCGAATAAAAAATAAAAAATATGAGATAAAAGGAAGGTTCATACCTCCAAGACAAGTCCTAGACCAACAGTAGCAGGCGACGTCCTTCTCTCCAACAACTCGGGACGCACCATGGCCCTCATGTAACGAGTGAGGACCGCAAAGCTAGAAGTGACCCAGTCCAAACGACCTAGGTCACCTAAGTCAGCAAAAAAGGGAAGAAGCTTCGTCGACAGCCTCTCTCTCTTGTCTCCGAAGTAGATCGAAGACAAAAACCACCAAAGCCACAAACAAGCCCTCTGCTCGGTTGTACATGACGGAGGAGTCACCCAGCTCCCTCCCTCAGTCAACTGTACACTGGGAAGAGTCTTACCGTCAAAGCATTCCTTGACGTAAGAACTCGTAACCAGACCGGGTACTCAAGCTGCGACCTTAGGCAAAGACCAACCCACCACCCTCCTGGCCTCCTCCGAATCGCTATCATGGTCGTCTTAGGCCACACCATCGGCCCATCGCCGCAAGACAAGCCGGAGGTCATGCCGAAATCCTCTAAGGTTACCCCAATCTCACCAAACGGCATGTGAAAGGTCGAGGTCGTGTCCCAGAAGAGATCCAGGAATGCCCGGATCAGGCACATGTTGGCATGAATCTTCCATGCTCGGATCTCGCGCCAAGCCCGTACCAAAGCTCCAAAAGCACCTCCATCAAGGATGCCTCTCTCCTCCTCCGTCAACCTCTCCTAGGCCTCCATCATGGTCGTGTACCCCGAGAACGACCTGATATTACCACCCTCATGCAGGTTCAAACACGTGTTTGATCAGTCAATTGTGTTTCAGAAGAAAGGTACAATGCTAAATTAATTAATTTAACAAAAAAAAAAAAAAACTTACCAAGCTCATCGCTGCGCGGTACGACAGATGGCTCTCCGCGGCCCAATGAGATGCTGAGCATCCCATTTATCAGCCCACTCAGGTGCCCGAGCAGGCTGACGACCACCCCTCATAATAGTTGCCCTCCTAGGCAACTCCTCTTCTACATCCTCCGGGACCATTGTGTGAACCACAAGGGCCGAGAAAGGGTCGAATTCAACATCCATGAAGTCTCATCCGGATATCGAAGGCATATCCTCTGCAAATTCAAAAATTTCAGACCGTTTCAAGTCATTTTGAGCCATTTTCAGGCCTTTTTCAAGCTCAAGCCTTTTCAGAAAATTTTGAGATTAAAATTATTAGCAAATGAACAAAAATGTTATAACTATGTTCCTACGTGTCCTAAACATGCCTTATGGCGACCGATTAGTCGAAATTTCGGCAGCATTTCGCCACAAATAAGCTTAAACCAACAAAAAAGTGTCCCGGGGAGCAGTCACAAACTGAAATTCCGACATGATAGCAAGATTACCCATAATCCAAGGATTCCACAACATCAAGTTTCGTCGACTTCCGACTCGTATAAGGCCATTTTCGAACTGTTTATGTGGTTTTAGCCTAAAACCGTCACATTTTGCTCCCATTTCTTCTATACTTGACGAAAATTCAAAGTGAACACATGTTTATGCTCCTAGCATGGTCTATTACGCATTTCTAATGTCAATTTCATGCGACAAATGCATTTGAGGCAAAAGCCCCAAATTTTCGAAAATTCCGGGTGTCAAACCCTAATTGCAAATTCAGATTCAAGCCACAGATACAATTAAAGCAAGGGACGTAATGCATACCTAGATTAGTCATAATTCATAGCAAGTCTTGATCGATTTTTGTTAGGGTTTGATTAATATTTTGAGTTGGTTTTGTTTTTGATAAACGAAATGTCGAATAAAAATGAACTTTGTGTCGAGTTCAATTCCAGTTTTTATTCAACCTGGACGAGCTCGGGAAGAAACGCAACACCTTATGCCCCCTTTCCTAAGATCGCAGCTCATGTTGAGCCCTTTCCCCAGCTAGTTTTCTCTTTTTCAAGTCGTTACGAGTTCGTTACTCGTGGGTCCTACCCTTTATCCGTTATTTGAAACGTTTCTTTGCGCGTTTCGAGGTCTTTTTTCATAAATTACCTTCTACGGACATATTTTCTCATCAAAGATCGATTTTACTCCCCAGCGGGTTACACTTTTTCCTTTCTCAGTAGATTCCACTGGCATTCTCCAAACCTATTTTATCGAGTTCTTCTCACATCGGGTAAAACTGACATCCCACTATCAAAATCCTACATCGGGTAAAACTGACGTCCCACTATCTACATTTCCATCCCGGGTAATACCGACATCATGTTATCGATGTCCTGCACCGGGTAAAACTGACGTCCCACCATCTACATTCCTACATCGATTTCAGAATTCGCCCTTTAGAAGGTTTCAGGTATGATTTTTAAACGACCCTCCCCGAAAGTCTACAGACTCTAAAATGTTCCCGGCGAAAGGTCCTTGGCTCAGACCCCTTGAGCCGCCTCGTGTCGCTATAGTCTTCAGGTTGTAATATTCAATTGACCTGAAGGCTATACTTTGACTTTCGCCTTGTCTAAGCCTTAGTCAAAGTGGGGGCTCTGTAGATACCTCGTTTCTACACCCTTCGCCAAACACCCGATGGTGATTGGACTGCATGTTTACCATACGAAGTGTTATTATCATATTCTATTAATTAAACGTCAAACGATTGCCTAAATAGTTGTGTCAGCCCCTTCATTGTCATCTTTGCGCCGATATGGTCGTTTTAGCAATAATTAGAGTACATTTGGAGTCCGGGTCAAAAATCGTCTTCATTTTCAGAAATCGTCGTCATTTTCTCAAAAACCTTCTCTAATCTGAGTCGAGATATTTTAAGAATCCTAAAATATCTCAAATATTCTTAATATTTCTAAAATATCTTATTTTGACGAAATAAGAGAAAAAAATCCATTCCAAATTCTGAAAACGCGGAAATCTTCGCTGCTGAAGGACAAAACTGCTGCAAGAGAGCGTGCACAACCTGTTGCGCCTCTTCCTAGGCTTGTTTCCAGCAGCGTCCATATATTTCTGGATTTCTTTCCGTATATTAATCCTTCCAAAACTCTCACCTCGTGATTATTATAAATAGAGGCATTCGCCTCACATATTCTTCACGTGAGTGTCCGCCCCTTCTCTTCTCTCTTTGTATTCTAAGACCACGTGCTATTGCTACGACACCTACATGCTTGAGCATTCTTGTCCACGTAAGCCTAGATCATTCTAGGTACTAGTCACGTTTTGCATAAACTTACCAACTTGACCACTACACCTTAATCAATCAACCTAATTAATCGATTCGTTTTTCTAAAATCCTTTTTCAAAGGGCATCTCCGTTACATTGTCGAATTAAGTCGTTTTTCGCCTCGCAAACATGTAATTCTGAGGGTGTAAATCCACTTGTTATTTTAGATATGTATTTTTATCTTATATAAGAGTCTATGCAGTAAATACGTTTTCAAAACCATAAGTTTTCAAACCTTTTTTACGGATCAGCAGGGAAAGACTGTCAAGAAGAAACGCAACAGCAGTTGCGCCTTCTGGAATAGTCGCAGCATCTGTTGCGCCTCTTCCAGGGGCTGCTTATCTGCTGCTGCTCTTCTTCTTCTTCTTCCTCGAGTACCAATTGTATCATCCTTTTTCGTTTTAATTCGTTTTCTTTCATAAAATTCCAGTTTCCAAATTATTTTAAGTTATTTCTTCGACTTAAATCCCTGATAATCAATATTTGCGGGTTTTCACCATTTATTCAACACGGATTTTCAATGGTTGGATTTACCCATCTCAAAATATTAAAATTCGACTTTGATACATGTTTTCTGCTTTATGACGATCTCTTATTCATGTTCAATCTGATTAAATCACTTCAATTATATTTCAATGTTAATAATACGCCTAAATTAACTAACGAACATTAACAAAATGCGAGTCTAACTTTCACATTCACAATCCAACTCGAGAACAGTCGCACAAGGTAATGCGCCTCTTCTAGAGGACGCAACATGTGCTGTGCCTGTTCTGGGTTGGCTTCTGCCTCTGAACTCGTCTCGTTTTGACGTAGTTATTCTATTTAGTTTATAATTGACTACTATTCATATTATCACCTTCTGTTTCAGCGTTAATATTTTATTTCTTATATTTTATTTCCTTATTTGACGTATTTATGGCGTAGATTCGTCTTTCATTATTTGTAATGTAATTTATTTTGTTCATTCGTTTGCTTTATTCTCACATGTAAATGAACATAAATATCTATTTTGACCTAATTACTTGCTAAATTATGTGTGAATCGACTTATTTTAATTCACATGCTAGGATTAAAACATGGATGTTACATTGCATACATATAACTAATGACATATCAAATATAGATGACATTCTCTGATCATTAGTAGAGGCCGCTATCGAGGCAGGCGAGATTAAGTGTTCTAGTATGAGCTTCCTAATACGTACCATCATCCCTTACTCAGATATCTATGAACACCAGTGTTCATTGGCATCGCGAGAGTCATTATAGACATCGAATGCTAAGGGCGGCGAATTTCTTAGTATTTATGTCACTACTTTGTGTCTTGACATGACCGAAGTATTCGAACGGATCCATTATCCACAAAAATTGGTGGTGACTCCACAAATGCAGGCTTGTTCAAACCATTCACCGGTTTCAATGCCTTTCAAATCGATAACGGCCCATGACGTGCTTTGTCAACACAAAGTCCCATGGGAGAAGTACCGCCGCCTCAAACATACCAATGCGAGGGTGCGCGCGGTGCAGGTGGCTCATGTCCATAAGAGGATACTCGACCGAGTGCCCCTGTTTACCCAAAAATGCGATTTACCAAAATAAGGCTATCCATACCCTCTTTTCTCTTCTTATTTCGACATAAACACTTATTTGAAAACACTCAAACACTCTCAAACTAATTCTCTCTATCAAAAGATTGAGAAACTTGTGTTATTACTCCTTTAATCTGCCTTTGTTCATCCTCTTCTTTGATTTCTCATCCAACTTGCAAGGTAACATCACTTCAATTGTTTCATATGTTTTAGGTAGAAAAGTATCAATTAGAAAATGAAAAATTTTGTTTTTTATGCTTTAGAATCATGTTATGGGTGACAAATATCAATGAAACTTGCCTTAAATCTTGTTATTGATGCTAAGAACTATGATTTTGAGCCCATATCTTGTAAAATTTGATCCTGAAATTTCTAGGGTTTGCCCCAAATTTTGATTTTTGCTACTCCCAATCCTCTTTTAAGGTTGAAAAAGGCTATAGGGTGCTAATACTATCATATTTTGCATTTGATTTTGAGTATTTTGAGCGAAAAAAATTCGTCTTAAAGCTTCACCTTTTATGTAAGTTGAAACCTGAAAATCACTTTTGTTCTAATCTTATGAGCCGGAATTTTTTGTTAAACCGTGTTGTTTAGTATTCTGAGAGTCACTGCCGCCAAACCATCCAACAACAGGACACGAGCTGGTGTCGCCACCGAGCGAGGCAAAGGGAGCCAAGGACCTACGGTTCCCGCCATGGCTTATTACCCTTTGGTTGTGTTTGCAGACAACAAACAAAGGGAAGTTTTTGTATCATTGATGATTCGTACGTTGAGGGCAACTAGGTGAATGGATGTGAGTATCTTGGAGGAGTTGGGCATTGAAGTCGATGTGAGGCACATATTTGAACCTTGTGTAAGACATCAGATTTCTGGTCTTAGGCTAATCGGCCGAGTATGGGGTATTCGACCGAGTAGCTGGTGTGGGTTTTCTGTCAGGCTTCTGGTTGTTGTGCACTCGAGCGAGTAGGTTGGTACTCGGTCGAGTTCGGCGTACTCGATCGAGTGTAAGGCACTTGGTCGAGTGTGTCTTACTCGGTCGAGTGTCTTGTACTCGACCGAGTGTTCGGTTCGTTACGGGTTTTTCCGCGGTTTGATATAAATAGAACGGGAATCATGTAATTAGCGTGTGATTATATTAAAACATTTCAGTAAGCAGTTCTAAACATTTTTCCACAAAAACAAAATAGCGTTACTGCTTCTCCTTCTAGTCCTATCAATCCAAGGCTAGAGTTCATGAATTTTGGGGATTTTCACATCTTTGCTTTCATAACAGTCAGGGTAAGTTGTCTAGCATAGTCTTTTATTGTTTTAGTTTAGATTGATCAAACCCTAATTGGGTGATTTTGGGGTTTTGGGGATTAGCTTTTATATTCAGTTATATTGATTGATTGTCATATTCTAGGAGGAGATTTTGTAGAAAAAGCCTTCTAGACTGTTGTTGCTGTATTGCATGGATTGCCTTTCAGGTAGGGTTTTCCCTACTCAGTTGGTTGTATATCAGTATGCATATGATGTGATGATTTCATGGTTATTATATGGTTGAGTTATGATGGTGATATTGTGTTGTTATTGTGAGCCATTTCGAGAGATGGTCTCACCCCCATTGTTCGCCTCTTGTGTTTCTTGGCGCAAGGGGGATGTGCACATTAATGGACTTGGGTTCGCTCGTTGCGATGGGCGGGGATTTTGGTGGTACACTGGCGGTGTCGATTACCTGTTGCGATGGGTAATCTGGTTGGTGTGTAGTCGGTTACTAGTTACTATGGAGTTTGGAGATGATGGTTACAGTTTACTATGGTTGTTTATGCATTGTATTATGTTATATTGTTATACAGTTGGCTGACCCCGTTTTATGTTTTAAAAACTGTGGTGATCCATTCGAGGATGGTGAGCAGTTGGTTTAGCAGGTGATGATGGATGTTTCAGTTGATGTTGCTAGCGGGGTTGGCATGGCTAATTCACCACCAGTTTTGTAGTCTAGCTTCCGCCGGATAGTTGTCACTTTACTTTTGTCACCTTTTGGATTTTGAGTTGGTTGTTTTTATCTTTGAGACTTGTAATCGCTGACTTAAAAATTTATATTTAATACGTTTCATTATGGTTACTATGATGTGCACTACCTCAGGAAACCGAGATGGTAACAACCTTATACATTGGGGTAGTTCTTGGTAAGGTACCTTGGTGTATGGGTGTGTTACAAAGTGGTATCAGAGCGATGATTTTGGAACCTAAAACCAATGAACCAATATGAACATAGGATGTCTAAATAAAATGAACCCGGGTAGGAGTTGTTTAGAGCTACCGCAAAGGCTTGGGAGACGTTCTAAGACTGCATTTCGCCTTTACAACTTTGAACCGATCACTACAGGGTGTCAAGGGTCGTTGTATGCTTATATGTTTCATATGTATGTTGAATGCTATATGTGTGAGTTGAATAGAGGATATGTGGAGTATGTGGTTATGTGTTAAGATGTTGGGTATGGTTGGACAAAATATGTGAGAATGGAGTTAGTAATATGTATAGGGTATGTGTACGTTTTATGATTTATTTAAGCATGAGTCGACCCAAGTGAGGGAACTCGACCGAGTGGGTAATTTGTGCTTTTCGACAAAAGTTCCTGGAAGTTTTTTACTCGACCGAGTGTGCGAGGCACTCGATCGAGTGGGGTGTACTCGACCGAGTACAGTGTGTACTCGACCGATTGCATTTTCTAGTGTTTTCTGGTCAGATTCTGGAGTGGTTGAACTTGACCGACCGAGTGCCCCTTGACAATAGACCGAGTATCCTTTTAGGTGGCTGTATGTTTGTTTTGAGCCGTAGACTATGTGCTTACGTTTGTCTTGGGTCTTAAAGAATTATTTTACATATGTGTTGGTCCTGATGCGTAAGTTATCGGATCCTATGACGTGGAGGGTACCACCTTATGATGGGTATGAGTTTCGTGGGGAGGACATATGGCTATACGTGGATATGATGGATAATGGAAAGAGGAAGTGAAGTGATTAGGTTATTTAGGCAAGGAGCACGTTTTGTGAGCTATGGTGAGTGATATAGAGGCGTGGGCTTAAGTAAAGTTTTGATACGCGTTTATGGTCGAGTGGTGACGTGAGTGGTAAAGTAAGTCTGGGGAATGGGAAAAAGAAAAGTTTGAAATGAGGGATGTAAGGATGAAATATTGAAACGAGATATATGAATAGGTTCAATTTGGAATCAGTAAGAAGTAATGGGAGTTTATGAGTGTATTTACGTTGGCTAGAGATATACGTGAAAAAATACCATTGTAGAAGGATATATAAGGATAGTACCTAGAGAATTTAGGTTGATTAGTAGTGGAATATGGATTGGTAGGTTTGTTATGTCCGGAGATTTGGATGATTCGAGGGTGGATATGAATTAAGAGTGATGTTATGCTTAAAGGAGAATATAGATAATTGGAAAGTAATCATTGATTGTAGGACTTATTGATAGTGAGTGAGAATGAGGAGCTTGATGAGAGAGATGATCGATAAGAACGAATGAGATGTTTTGATACAAGTTAATGGGATTTAAATTTTGGAAGTAATTAGGAGATAAGTGGATTACTAATGTACTAAGTAATGGGACTACTTATTTGGGTTGTTATGTGGTGTTGGTAAGTATAATGGAACGGAAAGGGTGAGGTGAGTTGAGTGGCGGTTGACAGGAGTTATGGGACATGAGAAGAATCAAGTATGGGGATATGAGTTGAAGGTTACACGGGATATGAGAGATGGCATGATAGTCGGAAGTCTTGAGGAACTAGGGGAGTCAAGACTTTGGTGGAATGAATACATGCATGGTATGAGACTTTGGTGGGAAGTTGGATAGAGAATTAAGAGAGTTAATGGGAAGTTGGATAGAGAATTAAGAGAGTTAATTAATGATTTCCGGTGGTGTTTGGCAGCGATATGAGATACCGTAATGAGGGTTTGGCAACTTGTAATCGCTACTAGCACAACTTAGGTGACTTATTAGTCAAAGGCAATACCGGAATCGATATTGAGGTAATTTTTGTTGGGATGTCTACCGGAGTTGTTGATCGGGAATGGTCCGTAAGGATAAAAGAGGTTGTTTATGAAAAGGCTTGCGTTACTATACATGGAAGCACATTTTTTTAGCATTGGTTATGTGGTCACATCTTTCTGTTGATGATAATTACGTGAATTAGAGGATGTGAAATGCAATGAATGTGAGTTTAACCTCGGGTGAGGGATATCCATTATCAAGTGGTAACTTAAGTGATCAGGATTGGCTGATTTGATTTGATTACGGGTTTATGGTATGTGTAAGCGATTGTGTGAGGTTCTGACCACATGAGTAGTAGTATGGTATGATATTCATAAAGTCGCTATCTTGTTATTCCATGTAATATGTTGTGTATCGTGGTCCATTAGGACGAAGTTCAGAAAGGGTAATGGGTGGTTGGATGAGTCGTGAGATAATCATTGTGTCAAGACTCTATTTATTGGTAATGTGGCAGTTGTGTTTCGGGTTGCAATCCGGGCACGATACTCTGTGTTGCGATGCGGGTACTTTCGCGCTGCGGTGCGGCTGTTGGTGGCGGTGTTGCGATGCCGTCATCGGTGGTAGTGGAGTAAGTGGGGTACTTGTGAGACAAGCTTTTAAAAGAGTATGTCAGTTTAGTATGGGCATATAGATTGTTGTTTTGTTTCGGCTTGTGGGTGAGAGTAGAGTATAATATGGAAGAAAGTTGCACATGTGGTCATTTTTGTTATAGTCATAGTGATATCTTGTTGGTGAAACATAGTTGTGGGAGGTTGTTGGAGTACTTTCGATCTTATGTTAGATGAGGCATTTGTTGACATAATTGTGGCAGGTAATGGTGGATCATGCGTGTACTGAGCTGGAAGCTGCAGATAGTTCATAATCATTATCGGAGAAGTAAGTATGGAGAGTTGAGAGTTACTATCATGTTAAGTTATGGGCGAATTTGGCGACAGTAAAAAGGGAGATTTGAGGATCTACTGTAACACCCGCGATTTTTCATTTAGAATTTTAAAATAATTTAATACCTTAATTAAAGTTAATTATATTATAAAACTCATATTTCGTAAAATATAGCTTTAGAGGTATAATAATTATACCGGTGCTAATATGATAAAAAGGACTCTAGGGATTTCGGGTCACACATGCATAGCAAAATATAACATATTAGATTAGTGATGCAAACAAAGATAAATGCCTAAGCCTAGAGATACCAAGCTTTCACTATTAGTATCAAGCCTTAAATC
>VHZZ01007486.1:42042-57319 GCA_009801015.1 Silene noctiflora | reverse complement strand
GACTGCAAAAATGTTTTAAAAATCCCGTATTTCCGCTACTTATCTTTTCAACTATGTTATATTTTGGTGTCTTAAATAGCGGGGTGTCACAGTTGAGTTCTCTTTTGTGAAAAGTTTAAAAAATTAAAAGTAAAAATGAAAAGAAACGCCATAGTTAAATAAAAGCCTCCCATCCTACTTTAAAATCAAACCG
Source organism: Silene noctiflora (assembly GCA_009801015.1). NCBI lineage: Eukaryota > Viridiplantae > Streptophyta > Magnoliopsida > Caryophyllales > Caryophyllaceae > Silene > Silene noctiflora. Next base: position 57,126 of record VHZZ01007486.1, on the reverse strand, counting down.
GATGCAAAACCCGTTACAGCGCAGGAACTCGATCGAGGAACTAACGTACTCGATTGATTAACCCCTACTCGATCGAGTTGGCCCAACTCGGTCGAGTAACTAACAAACATAACCCTTCCAGACTCTGGTCATTACTTACTCGATAGAGTACCCAAAGACCAGAATACCTTAGGTATTACAGTCTTCCCTTCTTAAAAATGAACTTCGTCCCCGAAGCTCAAACCCATACCGAAAACAAAACCCACCACAACTCACACCACACAACTATACAACTACAACACAATATAAAATTCAAAACATCACACTAAAACCCCGAAACAAACCGAAAACTTAACCAAAACTGACTCAAAACGCAGCAAAACTTATGCGAAAACTTATGCGATAATCTCTTACCCCCCTTAAAGAAACAAGGTTACGTCCCCGTAACCAAACATACCTGCTCAAAAAGATGAGGGTAGCGCTTCTTCATAGCCTCTTCTGCTTCCCAAGTTGTTTCCTCAATGTTGTGGTTAGACCACAACACTTTTAGCAACACCACTTCCCCATTCCTAGTCTTGTGAACCTTGCGGTCCAAGACTTCCTTAGGCACCTCAACATATGATAGAGACTCATCCAACTCAATGTTCTCAACTTCTAGCACATGAGAAGGATCACTCACATACTTCCCCAATTGAAACAAATGGAAAACATTGTGTACGCGGTCCAAAGCTGGTGGCAAGGCTAAACGATATGAAACCTCACCGACACGATCCAGAATCTCATAAGGTCCAATGAACTTTTTGCTTAGAATCTCATAAGGTCCAAAGTTAGTTGCTTTACGATGGTGGATAAGAATTGTTGGTGTTTATATGCAGTGTTTGATTATTCATTGGCATGACATGTATTTGCATTCTGTCGGATGTTGGAAAGGTTGCGGAGTTGGATATGGTACTTTGTTTAGGCCCAGGCTTGTCTGCAGGCTTGACCCTAGTGTCCTCAGGCATTGACCTGGATCTCAACGACGGTTTAGTTGTACCTCGGCCTAGGGAATGGCGGGGTGGGAGTTTCGGGATGTGATCACGGGTTGTAATGAAGTTGTGTTATATGTCGGATGCGGAGGTGCATCAGTTGTATGGTCTCATCATATTTGTATGCATTTATTATTATTCTTGTTGTTTATGTATGTCCTACTCAACCTTGTGGTTGACCGTATATTCGTGAACACTGTGATGAACCATTTTGGGGAGCAGTTTTTGACAGGTTTTAAGTTAGCTGTTTCGGGAGCTCATGGGGATGCATGAGGATGTCTATGTCTACCTAGTTATCTAGCTCACTTAGTTTGGACTTTCACTTTTAATTTATGTACTTTATTTTATTTTGTTGTAAGAAAGTTGTAATTTATATCGTCAGTTTTAGTTGGCCAAGTTGTAATAAGTCTTTTAAGTAAAATTTTAAATATATGGTATTTGGATTGCTATACTTTGTTATAAACTACCTCGGGAAACCGAAATGGTAGCACTTCTATTTTCATGGGAGGTCTAGCTAAAGTCTCTTAGATAAATGGGGGTGTTACACAAAGCCTCAAAAGGAGCCATCCCAATACTCGTATGGTAGTTGTTATTATAGGAAAACTTGATCAGATCCATCCTATCTTCCCAACTTCGACCGAACTCCTTTACACATGCCCTCAACATGTCCTCCAAGGTCTTGATTGTTCTCTCCGTCTGCTCATCTGTCGCAGGATGAAAAGTTGTACTCATCTTCAGCGCAGTACCCATCAATTCTTGCAACTCTTGCCAAAATCGAGAAATGAATCTAGCATCTCGACCTGATACAATATCCTTTGGCACCCCATGTAGTATCACTACATTCTTCTTGTAACCATTCGCCAACTGTACCTTACTCCACGTATCTTTCATGGGAATAAAGTGAGCTGACTTGGTCAACCGATCCACTATCACCCAAATCATATTATTACCTTGCTGTATCCTCGGTAATCCCACGATGAAATCCATAGAGATAGATTCCTACTTCCACTCCGGTACCTCAAGAGACTGAATCTTACCCTGCRATCTTCGCTGCTCCCCTTTGACTCTCTGGCAAGTCAAACACCAAGCCACAAACTCAGCTGTCTCCTTCTTCATCCCAGGCCACCAAAAGGTCTTCTTTAAGTCTTTATAAAACTTATCACCACCCAGATGTACAGAATACGGAGTGCAATGAGCTTTCATTATAATCAGCTTCTTCAACTCCTCATCCTTAGAAACACACCATATCCCATCGAACCGAACACTCCTATCAGAATGAATAGAGAACCGAGACACTGTCCCCTTCTCCACTCCAGCCCTCCAGCCCTCCACTCGTGAATCTTAGAATCAAGAGCCTGTTTCCTACGAATATCATCATAAAGCTCTGGCTCAACTGTCAAATCTCCTCTAGCATTCCCCTTCTGGATCACATGTATTCCCATCTTGGTCACCTCATCTCTTAATCTCATCGGCGACATAGTTATGCATAACGAATTCACACTCTTCCTACTCAGCGCATCTTCCACCACATTCGGCTTCCCTTCATGGTATATAATATCTATGTCATATTCCCTCTGTCTCATATTCAACTCCTTCTGAGTGTATATGTATTTCAAACTCTTGTGATCAGAAAACACCTTAAAGGTCGCCCCATATAAATAGTGTCTCCAAATCTTTAGAGCAAAAACAACTGCACCCAACTCTAGATTATGCGTCGGATAATTCTCCTCATAAGACTTCAATTGCCTAGAAGCATAGGCAATGACTTTCCCGTTCTACATCAATACACAACCCAACCCATTCTTCGAAGAATCCGCATACACCTCGAAATTCTTACTCCCCTCAGGTAAAGCCAAGACTGGAGCTGTAGCCAAATGCTCCTTCAATGTCTGGAATACCGTCTCACAAATTTCATCCCAGCGAAACCTGTTCTCCTTCCTCATCAACGTTGTCATAGGCCTGGAAATCTTTGAAAAGTCTTTGACAAACCACCTGTAGTAGTCAGCCAAACCCAAGAAACTTCGAACTTCAGTCACATTCTTTGGTGCCTCCCAGTTAGACACATAAGAAGAGTTTTTGGTGGCTTGGGATGAAAAGGGAGACAACTGAGTTCATGGCTAGATGTTCGACATGTCAAAGGGTCAAAGCGGAGCAGCGAAGACCGCAAGGTACGATTCACTCTCTTGAGATAGCTAAGTGGAAATGGGAGTCTATCTCTATGGATTTTATTGTGGGGTTACCGAGGACTCAGCATGGTAACAATATGATTTGGGTAATAGTGGATCGACTGACGTTTAATCCCTATGAAAGATACTTGGAGTAAACTACAGTTAACTAATGGGTACAGGAAGAATGTGGTAAGATTACATGGTGTTCCGAAAGACATTGTGTCTGATTGGGATGAGCGGTTTATATCCAGGTTTTGGCAGGAGTTGCAGGACTTGATGAGAACCACTTACAAAATTTGATTAAGTTCTTCTACAATAACAGCTTTCACACCAGTATTGGCATGACACCTTTCGAGGATTTGTATGGGAGGAGATGCAGGAGTCCTATATGTTGGGATGATAGTGGTGAAGCTGTGGTTTTAGGACCACAGATGGCGTAGGATATGATTAAGCAGGTACGATTGATCAGGCAGAAGATGAAAGCAGCTCAGGATCGGCAAAAGAGCTATGCCGATTTGCATCGCAGGGACATTGAGTTTCAGGTGGGTGACAAGGTCCTTTTGAAAGTGTCACCTATGCTTGGGGTGATGTGTTTTGCCAAGAGGGGTAAGTTGAGCCAGAAATTCATCGGACCCTATGATATCTTGGATCAGATTAGTAAGGTTGCTTACCGACTGGCGTTTCCACCAACTTTGGACAATGTGCATAATGTATTCCATGTGTCTCAACTCTGGAAGTATGTGAGTGATCCATCTCATGTGCAAGAGGTTCAGAACATCGAGTTGGATGAGTCCTTGACCTATATGGATGTACCAAAGGAGATCTTGGGCCGCAAGGTGAGCAAGACTAGGAATGGTGAGACGATGCTGCTGAAAGTTTTGTGGACCAATCACAATGTCGAGGAAGCAACATGGGAAGCAAAAGAGGCGATGAAGGAGCGATATCAGCATCTTTTTGATCAGGTATGTTTGGTTACGAGGACGTAACCTTGTTCTTTTAAGGGGGTAGGAGATGATTGCGTGTGTTTTTAGGTCAGTTTTTGGTCAGTTTTGAGTATGTTTCGGTTTGGTTGATCACGGTCTTGGCATGGTTCGGTTATGTTTTGGGTATGTTTCGCTTTTGGTCAGTGTTGGTGTTTTTTTTACAGGTTTGGGTTTGAACTTCGCGGACGAAGTTCGTTTTTTAAGGAGGGAAGACTATAATACATCAGATTTATGGTCTTAGGCTACTCGGCTGAGTATGGGGTACTCGACCGAGTAGCTGGTATGGGTGTTTTGTCAGGCTGCTGTTTGTTGTGCACTCGAGCGAGCAGGTGTATACTCGGTCGAGTGTGTCTTACTCGATCGAGTGTAACCCACTTAGTCGAGTGTGTCTTACTCAGTCGAGTTTCTCGTACTCGACCGAGTGTCCGGTTTGTTATGGGTATTTCCGCGGTTTAATTAAGATGGATCGAGAAGCGTATATTATCGTGTTTTAACTTTAAACATTTCATAATCAGTTTCTAATCACTTTTCACAGAAAACAAGAACGACATTACTGCTTCTCCACCTATCTTCATCATTCCAAGGCTAATGTTCGTCACTTTTGGGATTTTTTACATCTTTTCTTTCATAATCGTCGGGGTAAGTTATATAGCTTGGTCTTTTATCGTTCAGTTAGATTGATCAAACCCTAATTGAGTGATTTCGGGGTTTTTGGGGTATGAGCTTTTATATTCAATTATATTGATTGATTGCTATAATTCTAGGAGGAGATTTTGTAGAGGAAGCTTTATTTGCCATCTTACTGTGTTGCGTGGATTTGCCTTTCATGTAGGGTTTTCCCTACTTAGTTGGTTGTATATCAGTATGCATATGATGTGATGATCTTTATGGTTAATGTATGATTGAGTTATGATGCTGATATTGTGTTGTTATTGTGAGCCATTTCGAGAGATGGTATCACCCCCATTGTTCGCCTCTTATGTTTCTCGACGTAAGGGGGATGTGCACATTAATGGACTTGCGTTCGCTCGTTGCAAGGAGCGGGATTTAGGTGGTATGGCTGCGGTTCCCACTGGCGGCGAGGATTACCTGTTGCGATGGGTAATCTGGGAGGGCTACACACCTCGGTGTGTAGTCGGTTACTGGTTATTATGGAGTTTGGAGATGGTTGTTATAGTTCACTGTGGATGTTTATGCTTTATATTATGTCTTATTGTTATTCAGTTGGCTGACCCCGTTTATGTTTTCAAAACCGTGGTGATCCATTCGGGGATGGTGAGAAGTGGGTTTAGAAGGTGATGATACATGTTGACGTTGCTGCGGGGTTTGGCAGAGATGAGTCGTCACTTGTTTTGAAGTCTAGCTTCCGCCAGATATTTTTTTTTTTTTTGTCACCTTTAGATTGTGGAGTTTTATTTTGCTTTGAGACTTGTAATCGTTGACTTAAAGTTTTATATTTAATACATTTCATTATGGTTGCTATGATGTGCTCTACCTCGGGAAACCGAGATGGTATCACCCTTATACACTTGATTAGTCCTTGGTAAGGTACCTTGGTGTATGAGGGTGTTACATTTTCGTACCAATTCTTGTTAGTACATATGGATCTATGATTATAATCAATTATTTGCGCTATGTGATTCGCTAGACTGAATCGGTGACCGTGGCTATGGACTCGAGTTTGACCGAGCGACCAAACCCTAATTGGAGGAAATGGGGATTTTCGTTCATCGTATAATTCGCATTGAATGTATGGTTAATTGTATGATTGTTATGTATTATTTAGGTAGTGTGTTCGTTGAGGAAATGTTCTATATAATATCATGTAGCTTGGTGCGCGGGAAACGTTGCTAAAAGGTAGGGATATCCTACTCAATCTCGTTAATATTATTAATTGTGCAGTTGGAATCTTTAAATAATCGTGTTGGTGTGCGTGTTGGTTGTTCGTATGGGCATGTCAGTCGATAAAATGAGTCAGATGGTCGGTCGACTAACATGGTTTGATGCTGAGTTGTTGCGCCAGTCGACCGACTGACACAGGTTTGTCGATTGAATAGTGTGACCCGTGGAGGATTTGGATTGTTAGTTAACATGTGGTAATTTATTAATTTGATTGTGAATGTTAGTTGACGTATATAATGGTTACTGTAAATAATATTGATTTGTGTTGAGAAGGGATTATGCTGAAGGCCTTTGGCTCCGTTTATTAGCGAAATTATGTTATTGGCCTTTGGGTTCTGTGGTTATTATGGGGATCACCAGGGGAGGTCGATCCTGGCTTCAATTAATCATGGAGGCCGCCTCATATAGTTCTCCTCTTAGGGACCCACCCTTTGAGGGATATGCATATTCGGGACTGGGGATGATAAATGTCGTTAATCAGTTTGTGATGCCGTTAAATCGGTCCGTAATGTTGTAGAGAGGTACGTATAAAAATGTCATTTCAATGGTCCATGATGCTAATGTCGTTAATCGGTCTGTTATATAGTGTTATGTATTAATGTTATGGATGCTGCCAAAGTTTGTCCGAGTAAGCTATGAATGTCAAGTTATATGTTAAGGTTGCTGGATTGTGTTTATTATTGTACTGCTTATCCCTACTCAACCATTGGTTGACTTGGTTGTGTCATGTGTCAAATTGTCACCTATTTCCGGGTTGGCCTGTTATGAACCATTCAATAATTTCCGATTGAGTGGGGAGCAGTATGAATAGCAGGTTTAAAGTTTGAGTTTATGTTGCTGCATTGCGGGACTTAGGCATGACAAACAAGAATGCATACCGGGTAGCTAACCCTCGACATATTTATTTACCTTATTAATGTTTCGACTTCCGCTGTAACTTATGTATTAATTCAATTGGTTTCAGTTTATGTAATAAAGCAGTTTTATATTAATTCAATTTATAAAGTACCTTTGTATTATTTACTTTTGTTATCCACTACCTAGGGCAACCGAGATGGTAACGCCTTTATTTATCTGGGAAGGTTTGGCTAAAGGCTCCTGGATAAATGGGGGGTGTTACAATAAGGGTTCAAGAGGAAAATGAAGAAGAGGAGTTGCAAGAAAGTGAAGGGGAAAATGTTAATCTTATGGATGGTAATGATACTAATTCAAGTTCAAGTGCAAGTGAGGAAGATGATGATGATGAAGGAACTGTAAGCTACAATGTTAGTTGATAAAGTGAAGAGCAAAAAGCACATGAGGAAAGTAGGTTTGACCATTGGTTATTGGTGACTACCATAGCATCTTGCTGCGGACGTAACATTGTGAGCACCCCTTTCCTTTGTCCAGCTCTTATACTTGCTTTTATGTTCTCTTAACTTGCATTGTATAATATTTATTTCATTATAGTATAGTTCATTTCATTTGAGAATCAATTTGGGCTCTCTTTGATGATTTAGTTTTTGAGTCCGAGCTTCATCAAAGGACTCACACCTCGGTAACATGGAGGTGACTATCTTTTTGCTCCTTTGAGGAAAATCCAAATTGACAATCATATTGCATATTTCATGAATGACCTTGTGGCCAAAATTACCTCTTTTTACACTAGAAATAGTGTTATAAGTGGCTTGAGGATGTTTGTGCACAAGCAACCCGAGTTAATCGAAATTAGCTCTCTGAACAATAGAAAACATGTATCACTTTAGCTTAGATTGGTTGCATCATTTGTATTATACGACATGTAGTTGAATTTACATAGAGCATGAATTCATCCATATCATGCATTGCATCTTGCATTTGTACTTTCATTTCACATATTTAAAAAGTCAAAAACAAGTTTTTCCTTTCAAAAATTTGAAAATCCAAAAACATGTTGTTTATTTTTCAATAAAACCTTATCTAAAAATACAAAAAAAAGTGTTTTAATTTCCATTTCCTATTTCTATCTTGTTCATTGAGACAATGGCCAAAATAAGTGTGTGAATGAGAATTTACATTCAAAAACATATAAAAATTTGAAAAATCCTTACAAATTTTAAAAAAATTTCAAAAAGACAAAAATAGATTCTTTAATTTAGTAGTGTTGAATTGTATATACGATTTTATTCTCTTCTCACATAGGTGCAACACCTCATTCGAGGCATACTACAAGGGACATGAAGACCGCTTGGTATAATCTTTCCAACCTTATTTCCCTTTCGTTTCTTCTTATTGTTTACAAAGAGGAGGATGGGCTTGTATGTCAAGAAGGATGTGGTGTGGATTTTTTTGCGGGTTGTGTGCCCATGTGTTGTTAGGAGTTTGAATTTGTTTACATATCACATGGTTAGTTGCATTCATATAGGATGTATATATGCTTACTTTGAATCCATGACACGTTTATTGCTTTTGAAAAATAATTGAAAGATCCAAAAATTATAACACTTTTGTAAAGAGTCAATAGTAGGAAAAAAATGTCGTCAATGCCGATAATTGTTTCGACCATGTCTTCTCCCAATTGATAGCTTTCATCTAGTGACGACACCTTGTTAGGTTGTTTACACCCCGGAAAGACATGCTTAGAAACCAAGCTTTGACTACCTTGTGAGACTATACTAGGCCCGAGACTTGACCTAAAATCGACAAACCTTCCTTACATTGTATGTCATGTCAAAACACATAAGTGTGGCGCTTATTCTTTGATACTGTAGAAATATTTGTGTACATATTTTTGGAGGCAATATATATGCATGATTATGAACCTCACATAGCCATAAAACTTTTATAAGTCTAGGTCCCATTTTTCTAAACCCATTTTAGACTAAGCCTACTCCTTTTGTTTAACCGATAAAATCTACTACATCCCAAAAACACTCTCCCAATCGAGTTAGTTGTTGTAGTAATCTTTGTTGTAGATGGGTTAGAACCTCATTCTTTAGGTGCATGAGCGTAAAAGTATATAGAAGCTTGTTTGGCTATCTTTTATGTAATAACTAGGTTAAAACCCGTGCAAAGTTGCAAGGGTATATATAAAACAATTTAAAAACTTCTTACTTCAGAAAATATTTTAAGCATTTCTATCAATCCTTTGAACCTAACTTATCATATTTTTACCCAATGACTTTGACGTTTAATTACACCAATAAAGATACTTACGATAACAAAATTAGTGGAAAACATTAACCATACATAACAATTAAACTTTTTAAAATTTAACCCGACTCAACCCTTAAACCCGAATGTTTGATTCATTTTGTGGCCAAGTCGCGTAAATTATAACATGCAATCCGAAAGATTCACAACTCTTAATGACTCGATATTTCAGGGCCAAACCCAATATGTTCAACCTGATGAATTGCTAATAAACATAATTTCATATATATGTTACAATAAACATAATTCCCATTATAGACATATCATCAGTTATTTTTCTTACCGCATTGTACATATAACTATGTAAGGTTAGATAATACGTACTAAGAACTTCAAAAACAATCAATTGGTCTAAGTTATATATTATCAGTTAGTAATACTTTAATTGCTCAAGTATAACTTAGAAATACTATGTACCAAAAAAAATATCTTAGAAATATCGAAAATATATGGTTTTTGAAAATGAGGTAACAAACTAAAGTTTAGTTTTATTTATTGCTTCAAATTAGGAGTTAGTTTTGGAAATACATTAGTTTTGAATATAAATGAGGTATGAGTAGCTTGGCGGGAAAAAATATGTATTGTGATTATTGTTTTATTATTTAGTATAGACGAGGTTTTGAAGAAAAGGCAATGAAAAACAAAATAGAAAAGAAGAAAAATGAAAGAAAATTTTTGACATATTGTTTTACAAATAGTCATGATCAACATCTCTTGCACATCATTAAGAGATAGAAAAAGGCGTTGCTAATAAAGGGTTTGATATTTTTTTGTACAATTAAGTTCGATTTTGAAAAGTTGCATTTGTTGAAAGGTGATCATTTCACCATTTTGAAGAAAAGCGCATTTGTATTCTTGGAATAAGTAAGTTGGTTAGGTTGGGGCAACTACTCGATTTAGTTCCATATACCCAAATTAGCACTTGTGCCAATCCCTTCTTCTATAGTCCTAATCCCCGATACAACCCTTTTGCCTCTTTAATATGTGCATTGCATTTACATTTCTCTTACGGTTGTAGGTTGAAGTACCACATTAGAACGAGGGCATACTTCGCAAGTCGTAGTAGGAGAATTATTTTGGCTACTTTGACTGCACATATATCACCCGATCTTTCAATAAGCGATGAGAGAAAACTGTGAGAGTCGATACTCTAGGTCTTCTATGGTCAAAGGTTTGGTGTTTAGTCGAATCTTGAGATAGTCATGTTAGCCTTGGAGGTCTAGCATTGTTTTCCCCTTTTCCCGCCTAAAATTTGTTTGTTTGGCACTTTTTGTTGTCACAAACGATTTCTTAAGCTAGCTTTAGGGAGTTGACACCTTGTTAAGACCCCGAGATGGTAATTCCTACATTTGACTCTTCTATCCCAAACTCGGCCACTTAGATGAGGACAATGGTACATTTTTGTAGATGCATGTATTGTTTGCTTATGTGCTTAATGTTAGATGTATTACCATTTTGGCAAGACCCCACTTGCCTTGCAAGAAGGCATGTTACCTCATAGGTGTCTTGTTGTGAGTTGAAAGGGCGGAGTGAGACCCGGTAATTGTCTCATATCGGATATGATATTAGGTTTGGGGATAATTGATGTGGTCAATATTTACACGCTTTTACTCCCCTAACTAGCCTCGTTTTGCATGCTCTTTGTGACAATTAGGATCGTTTTTTTATATGTTTAGCTTTCTATTCACTATTCTATAAGGTTTTGTGCCATTCGTAGGAAAAGAGCACTAACCTCGCAATAATGGAGCATTTCGGAGCTAAATGGAAGCATCTAACGAGCAAGCATCAAACGGAGACTAAGGCAAAAGATGTGTAGGTGAATAAATCAAGATCTTGGGCAATGAAGGGCCAATACTCATGAGCCAAGACCAACCCCCACGAGTTATGAGGCAGCAAGGACAAAGGGAGAGGAAAGCTAGGCTGCCTCGAGCTGTCCAGCACAGAACTTGAGAGAGACAAGCTATGACTCGAGCGAGCTTCCAGAGGACTCGAACGACTCACAGCTCGACTCGAGCTAGCCACTAGAGGACTCGCACGAGTTGCAAGGCAGTGGAGACCATTACAAGTGCCAATCCCCACGATCTGCTCTAGGTCTAGCAAGGCTACGTATCTTATTAATTGGGCAACACTTCACTTAAGCCCTTAGTTAACCCTAAGCTTGTGCTTAATATAAATAGTCTTTTGTAATTATTTGAAGGTGCAAAACATTAGAGTAGAATTAGCACTAAAAACCTTAGTTAATCTGTAACACCCCTACTTACTAAGGAGCCTTAACTAGGCCTTCCTTGATAACCAAGGGCGCTACCATCTCGGTTACCAGAGGTGATTATATCAAATTGACCATCCAAGAAAATTTATTAGATACATTATGAGTTGGCAGCGGAGACTGAACAACAACTCAACTATACATACTAGAAGATAAATACAACTAATGACTCAACTATCTTCTAACGGCGTCACTACGTCATACGATCTCCAAACCCGCAGCATATACCAGTCAACATCGCATCCATACATCCAAACTAAACTTGTAAGTCATTCTGCTCACCATCCCTCAATGGATCAACACAGTTTAGAAAACATAAACGGGGTTAGTCAACTATACAACAACACAACATAATATAATGTATAAACAATCATAGTAGTTATAACCATCATCTCCAAACTACGTAGTGACCAGTAACCGACTACACACTGAGGTGTGTAGCCCTGCCAGATTACCCATCGCAACAGGTAATCCACACCGCCAGTGGGGACCGCAGCCTTACCACCAAAATCCTCGCTCGTCACAACGAGTGAACCAAAGTCTATTAATGTGCACATCCCCCTTGCATCGAGAAACACAAGAGGCGAACAATGGGGTGAGACCATCTCTCGCCATGGCTCACAATACGAACACAATAACATTACCATAATCCAATCAAATAATAAACACAAAGACTGTCACATTATAATCATACTGATATACAACCAACTGAGTAGGGAAACCCTGCCTGATCAGCAATCCAAGAAGCACCGATAAATGAATAAACGATCACGGGACATCTCTATCAACACCTACAATGATGGTACGACCAGATTATACACAACCATAATCCTAAACTAAAACCTACAGATGGTGACGATGACTTACCTTACATGACGAACGGATAGCTAGGCCGGGACTGACGCGCACGTCCACTCCCATGGTGGTCTCCTAGGTAGAGGCTTAAACGAGGTAGAGGGAGAAGTGTTCTGATTTTAGGTTTTGAGAAAAAAGAGATGAAATGAAATGATTTCGAGTTATGACTTCCAAGTAACATTATATTACGCTGTCGCTCTCGTACTCAGTCGAGTACCAACATACTCGACCAAGTCTGCCGCACTCGGTCGAGTGCCCCACACTCGACTGAGTGTCCCCTGCTAGATCAAGTTCTTGCGTCTATATCAACGAGTCTAACATGGTCAAAGGTACTTATAGTCAGTCAACGGGTCCACCAATAGGACGGGTATTACAGTCTTCCCCCTTAAAAAGAACTTCGTCCCCGAAGTTCGACTCCCCAACACCAAAGGTTATTCGAACGCTATGATCTAGTTGGATAGGTCACACTCGATACCATAATAACTCCACCTAATTGTCACCATCCGTTGGTCATATAACCCGCATCATCTCTATCCATCCCGTTCCATACATAAATGTCACGCAACACATTCCATTGGTTATCACGATAACTCACATTAATGTTATGATAACTTGTCTCGTCACTAGTACCCACATAAGATACACACACATAACATACCGCTTACTTACTACCCACATAAGACATACACATACATAACTCTACCACTTAACATAACACCACAACTCTTTTAGTAAAAAACGTAGAACAAATTTTACCCACGCGCGCAATGCACTCCACCCCCCTTAAAAGAAAATTCGCCCCCGAAGTTCACCCTCCGAGCGGTCAAGGACAAAAGTCAATTTAGCACTATACTATTCCCATGTATACGGAAAAAAGGGTACCGACCATCAACGTCGAAAACAAAAGTCGGCTAGACACGCGAAGTCGTATAGGTATGAAGCCTGTTACTCATGACATGACATATCACCGATTATTCTACCCAATAAAACCATTACCTACTTGTGACTGTTTCTCAAGCATGACCATACGGCATAACCATGACTTAACCAAACTCTACATACCTTGCCAAAACTATACCATACAAACATAACATAATCTAAGGTAGAACAGCTAGAACTCGGTCGAATCACTGTCACTCGGTCGAGTGACATACACTCGGTCGAGTAAGTCGTACTCGATCAAGTAGCCACAAATCAGAACACAACCCAAACACGGGAAACAAAGCACTCGGTTGAGTGCGGTTTAGTACTCGGTCGAGTCCACTCTACTCGGCCGAGTCCCCTGTCCACTCGGTCGAGTGCTCAGATTCAGAAAACTATCCAATGAAATGAACACTTCAATAACCAACATCTACCTGCTATAAAACCAACACGGTGACTCAAGGTTAGTCACCTAGAGTCATACACCAACAAGGTAAATTCTAAGAAAATGAAACAAATCTAGGCCTTATGGCCACATACAACACTCTGTAATAAAAGTTATGTGCCACAAGGCACCAAATCTGAAATAAGTTCAACAAAACAACAAAAGAACATGAAAACTCATTGGTGGCTTCCTGTGCCATCATCCATTTCGTCCTCATTCCCCGCTCCTGATGATCCAGCAACATCGTACCCTTCGCCATAGCCCGATTGCACACTAACTCCCATCCATCTTCCTTCTATATCTAGCTGACTCCCAAAGTTGGCTCCCCGCCGCGCGGCAAGACACCCCCTCTCAAAGCTCTTCGACACTCCCCAAGAAGACAGGTCTACTCCGTAACAGTGGAAAACACAAATATTATCTCCAGGTCCCCTCCACCACGCTGGCTGAGCTAGGTTCGTCCCTATGTCCTGATTTTGAGTCATCTCATGTAGGTTTCTCAACACCAAAGTGTTGGACAACCTATTCGTTTACTCACTCATCTGCATCCGGGGGTCGTGAACCGTAGGGTACCCCGGGTACTAGTACATGGGGGATCCCTACTGTGCACAACAGGTCTCCTCTGACACCTCCCTCGTAACTTTAGTCCTCCTAGTCGCTCTGGTCGTCTGAGTTTCCTTCTTCTGGCTAGTTGGTAGGGTAAGCTCTAGCATCTCATAAAGAATATGCTCCGGAATAAGGTAGGTCTGGTGGGGTGATTCCATGTAATCAGTGCACTCCTCAAGGTGCTCAGTCTCGGGTAGGTTAGCCGGGTCAGGTAACCTCGTCCATCTCATACCTCTCACCCTCCAAGATAGAGCCCCGTCATCGAACACCCTTAACCACTTCTAATGCAGAAAGTAGTCCTTATCTAACGTCGGTACACTCTTGAACATAACCGGGAACTCGGGAGAAGGTTCGAAATTAGCCAACTTTTGCGCCAAGCGGGCCGCATGGCACCACAGCTATGATGGCGATGTGGAGCCTGGGCCATATGCGCTAGGCTAGAGCACACAATGGTCGGGGAACTATAATAAAACATTGCCTCCCTCTTCGGGTACAGATAAGAGATAAGCAGCATCACAACGTGAGAATTCAACTTACTCACGTCGCTCCTTCCATAAAGCAAACAAGTCATCATCCATAGAAAAATTCTCAAGGTCACATGTTGTACATCATTTATAAGCATTGCACTGACATTGGGTGATGTGCCGGTAAACAAAGAAAGATATTCACTCGCCCCACACTCCTTGGCTACATCTCGGTAGTGGTTCGCAGTAGGCTTCTTGTTGGAGTGAGTGTCCTCAACAATAGTGCGATCACGATGACG